>SKCR01034755.1:0-176527 GCA_019454045.1 Zanthoxylum bungeanum | reverse complement strand
GAAACCCTAAACCCGAAACCCTAAACCCTAAAACCCGAAACCCTAAACCCGAAACCCGAAACCGAAACCGAAACCGAAACCTAAACCCTAAACCCTAAAACCCTAACCCGACCCGAACCCTAAACCTAAAACCCGAAACCCGAAACCCTAAACCCTAAACCCTAAACCCGAAACCCTAAACCCGAAACCGAAACCCGAACCCGAAACCGAAAACCCGAAACCCTAAACCCTAAACCCTAAACCCGAACCCGAAACCAAAACCGAAACAACCCTAAACCTAAACCCGAAACCGAAAACCCTAAACCCGAAACCCTAAACCCTAAAAAACCCTAAAAAACCCGAAACCCTAAAAACCCGAAACCCTAAACCCGAAACCCTAAACCCTAAAACCCGAAACCTAAACCCGAAACCCGAAACCCTAAACCCTACCCGAAACCCCGAAACCTAACCCTAAACCCGAAACCCTAAACCGAAACCCGAAACCCGAAAACCCGAAACCCTAAAACCCGAAACCGAAACCCGAAACCGAAACCCGAAACCCGAAACCCGAAACCCAAACCCGAAACCGAAAACCCTACCCTAAACCCGAAACCCGAACCCGAAACCCCGAAACCCGAAACCCGAAAACCCAACCCGAAACCCGAAACCCGAAACAAAAAACCTAAACCCTAAACCCGAAACCGAAACCCAAACCCTAAACCGAAACCCGAAACCCTAAAACCCGAAAAACCCAAACCCGAAACCCTAAACCCTAAACCCTAACCCGAAACCCTAAAACCCTAAAACCCGAACCCTAAACCCGAAAAACCGAAACCCTAACCCTAAACCCGAAACCCCGAAACCGAAAAACCCTAAACCAAAACCCTAAAACCCGAAACCCGAAACCCGAAACCCGAAACCCGAAACCGAAACCCGAAACCCGAAACCCTAAAACCCGAAACCCTAAACCCTAAAACCCGAAACCCGAAACCCTAAAAAAAAAACCCTAACCCCCGAAACCCGAAACCCAACCCGAAAACCGAAACCCGAAACCCGAAACCCCGAAAAAACCCAAACCCGAACCCTAAAACCCTAACCCGAACCCGAAAAAAAACCCTAAACCGAAAACCCGAAACCCGAACCCTAAAACCTAAAACCCTAAACCCTAACCCGAAACCCTAAAACCCGAAACCCGAACCCTAAACCCTAAACCCGAAACCCAAACCCTAAACCGAAACCGAAAAACCGAAACCCGAAACCCTAACCCGAAACCCGAACCCTAAAACCCGAAACCCAAACCCAAAACCGAACCGAAAACCGAAACCCGAAACCCTAAACCCTAAAACCCTAAACCCGAAACCTAAACCCTAAACCCGAAACCCGAAAAACCCTAAAAAACCGAAACCAAAACCCTAAAACCCGAAACCCTAAACCCGAAAACCCGAAAACCCGAAACCCGAAAAAACCCGAAACCCTAACCCTAAAAAAACCCTAAACCCTAAAAACCCTAACCCGAACCCGAAAAACCCAACCCCAAAAACCTAACCCGAAAACCCGAAACCCGAAAAAAAACCCTAAACCCTAAAACCCTAAAACACAAAAACCGAAAAAAACCCGAAACCCGAAACCCGAAACCCAAAACCCTAAAAACCCTAAACCCGAAACCCAAAAAAAAAACCCTAAACCCTAAACCCGAAAAACCCTAAACCCGAAACCCTAACCCTAAAACCCTAAAACCCTAAACCCGAAACCCTAAACCCTAAACCCTAAACCTAAAAACCCGAAACCCTAAAAAAACCAAAACCAGGAGCCAACGACTATGCAACCGTAAACCCGAAACCCTAAAACTCTAAACCCAAAAAAAAAAAAACCTTAAAAACCCTTAAAAATCCTAAAAAAACCATAAACCCTAAACCCTAAAAAAAACATTAAAAAAACCATAAACCATAAACCCTAAAAAAACTCTAAACCCTAAAACCCTAAAACCATAAACCATAAACCCTAAACCTAAACCCCAAACCCTAAAACCCTAAAACCCTAAACCCTAAACACTAAAACCCTGAACCCTAAAAAAAATTTGGAAAAGATTACAAGTAATATTGCAAAAGATATTTTTTGTACAAACGTACAAGGGACTTCCCCCAGAAAGTGCTAAAAGCACCGCAAGGAACCGAAGTTCAGTAAAGCCGAATACATGGCCCAAGATACAAAAGCTACATGAAGCATATAAAAGCCCATGATGCCAAACAATCGGCAATACCCAACATAATAACCATGCAAGTTGGCGGAACAAAAAAACCACACACATAAGCTTTAAAAACGTCGACAAGCCCAAGTAGCCAACCTTCCAAAAACAGCCCAACCTTGAATCCATCCACAGTCAGCCCAAGTCAGCCGAAGTGGCCTAATCCAGCCCAACCTGGAAACCATCCACAGCGGACTCAAGTCAAGCTAAAATCTTCAACTTAACAGATAAGCAGACAGCCCCACGTGAGAAGCCTGACACTCAAGCATAATGCCATATAAGTGCAGCATCCCAGGCGCCAAACTGCACGCATAATGAACAAGACCAAACCAATCCCCAAGCCCACACAGTTCACGTGCAGGCCCAGTCCACGTGCGTAGATCCAGCTCACAAACGTAGCAACGAAAAGAGGAAGGCCCTAGCCCAATAGCATTAGCGCATTTGAACCTAGCTTCTCCCAATACTCCTCTCAATGCAGGTCAGCCCAACAATTCCAACCCACGCAGCCCAGAAAACGTGATCATAAAACAAATCAAACCAGCGCATATTAAAAAAAATATGAGCAATAACCCACGTTTCAGCCCACTCAGCCCAAAGTGCCAAACTGCCAATGATCCACGGAAGCTATCAAAGCCCACGACTTGCCAACTGCCAATCCAAAATCTCAATTCCGTTCAATTTTTAAAGGGCATACCTCTCAAATCGTATGTCGAGATTTTACTCTTATTAGGCAATCCAATTATTTCTTCGTACTTCCTGGTTCCCCAAACCAGTACCATACGCTACTGTTCATAGGCTATTGCTAAAATCGAGTTGCTACATCGCCACTACACAAATGAGAAGTGGTCCTTTGACTCATTAAAATGAGTCAAGGTGATAGGTGGCCGTAGTGGCTATTTCTTAGAGGATCGTGATTTTAACCATCCAATTTTAAGACTCAAAGTTTCTTCACATGCTGATGTCCTTCCGAAACCCCAACATGAACTACTGTCCTCGAGTGCAAACGAGACGGCTTGCTACAACGATCTATCACATGAGCCAACTACTATGCAAGCCTGAAAGCTAAGAATTTATACCCCTATGCCCAAAAGAGTGATTAGCAAGTGTGGAACCAATTCATGAGGCCCGATCGCAACAATTAGGCCCAAGATTGATTTCAGCCCACACACGAGCCAACATCTCAACCCAAACAGCCTATTTGAATAAACAGCCCAACAAACCAGCCAACACTCACTTAACCACAACAGCATGTGCATGGAATTTTAGGCAATTTTCAAGCCTCTCGGTCACAGAACAGAAAATAAGGAAATTATACATGGGCCCACGTACCATCATGATACAGCCTCACACAACATGCATGCACATTTGTCGAGATTTTCCCTTATTATAGTCCCGCCATGTTTCTTCATATCTCATAGCCTCCTTAAAACCCTAAACTCTAAATCCTAAACCCTAACCCAAACCCATAACCCCCAAAACCCTAAACCACAAACCCCTTAAACTCTCTAACCCTAAACCTCAAACCCCAAGCCCCAAACCCCAAATACCAAATCCCAAACCCTTTAAATCCTAAACCATAAGTCCTAAATCTTGAACCTGAAACCCTTGACCCCCTAAATCTCTAACCTTAAACCTGAAATCCCAAACCTTAATTCCCTAAACCTTAAACCCTAACCCATATACACCCTAAACCCTAAATGCCCTAAACCTTATACACCATAAACCTTAAACCCTAATCCCCATACACCCTAAACCTTAAACCCTAATCCCTAATCTTTTTTTTTTTTGAAAAGTTATAAAATTTTATTCCAAAAAGTCAATGCTAGTCCACGTGTACAAAATACAGCCCCAGTCAGCGCTAGCAAATAACCCAGGACAAAACTAAAAAACCGCTCCCAGCCCACGAAAATGGCTTCCCAACAAATCACCGAGCCATGTGTAGAAGGCATCAGCCTATCAACCCATATGCAATAAAACCGACCACAATAAAACCATGCCCCCAAAGCAATCGAATAAGCCCAATCATCGAATATCACAAATGAAGCGGCCACGCCGGCTTATGGGCTTAAAACACTAAAACACGCACCTAAATGCGAGCCCATAGCAAACCGAAACCAGCACATCCCCCAAATACTAGCCCACACTAAACAAAACACAAAATCGGCCCATATGCATGAACATTGCAGGAAGCGGCCACAATAAAAACCAAGCTATCAAAACGGCCCACCAAACAAATAAACCAATCTATAAAACCAAGTATCAAATCCAGCCCATGTTTTTTTTTTGAGAAATGAAGACACTAAACCCCGCCCATAATCACCGAAAATTATATTAGGTGCCGGATGTATATGTCATCTTTCTCACAGCAGGTGGGACCCACAATTATGTAGGGTCCGCCTGTTGTGAGAGAGATGACATATATACCCGGCACATGCCATTAGCTCTACGACATCCACGATATCAAGATCCAGCCAACATTCAGAAAAGACAATCCGTTCGTGTGAAGCACCCACATAAGATGAACAAAAAAGCTGAAAAAACCTCTAGAAGCAACCCAAAACTGTCTGAGTTTTACTCATGATACAAACTGTCCACATCAAAGGAGCCCCAACAGCAAAGTACCAGCCCCGCATATGTTGCCCATTGAGATTTAAACCCTGCCTCCAATGAAGAAGCCAAGAACTCGAAGCTGCAAATAAACCTGCTTCCTAACTGGAACCAAACCCCAGAGTGGCTCCTGATTCCAGAATATGATCATAGCTATGCATTTTATGCCATCATCAAGTAATCCGTATGATAAGAGCTATGCCACCAATTGACGTAGAGGACCCAGTATTTTGCAGCTACCACTGATAATTGCAGAAGACAATTCTCGTTTTTCCCATCAATTCTCTTTGAAGCACGTGATTGACTCTTGACTTCAGTAGAGGATCCTGTCCACGCAATTTTGCCACCATCAAGTTCCAATTGGTGAGAAAAAACAAGTTCCAATCGACTTCTCCTTTTTGTGGCTAATTGGCTTGTAAATTCCAGGAAGCTTGACGTATTGAGCACTCCCAGATATAAGTAGTTAACCCCCAGCTGCTCGATGTTACCAAACAACCCATAACTTTCCTATTAACCATTTAGAACCAAGTCAAAATCCAATCAAATGAAAAGAAATATTCCTCCACTATCTGTAATTCCCCATAGATCCAAGCATATTTCTCCAGCAGGGAACAAGTTAAAATAAGCACCCCCAAACCCCAAAACCCCAAAATCCTAAATAGGATATAATTGAAATACATATGTTTAAATAAGGGATTAATTGAAATACATTTGTTGGAGAAGCAGATCTGTAATTTGAGAAATTCAGAACTTTGCGGAGTTTATATCCGGGATTCCATTTCCATCTAAGTGATCTCACTTTTTTTTTTCAGAATTATTGGGAAATGAGAGATTATGAATTTAGAAAAATAAAGTTGAAATTCTTAGCTTGAATTTTCTTAGAATCCTTTGGAGTTCTGAGAAAGAAGAGAAAAAGAAAATGCTGCGGCTGAAAGCATTCCTGTCAACGAATGAAAAAATAGTGAAGATTCAGTTACATCCAACGCATCCATGGCTTGTCACTGCCGATGCATCGGATCACATCTCTGTTTGGAAATTAGGAGCATCGACAAGTAATTTACGAGCTCAAAGCTGGTGGCGTTGATCAGAGACGCTTGGTTGGAGCCAAGCTTGAGAAGCTCGCCGAAGGCGAATTAGGTTCGATTAATCATCATCATCATCTATAATTAACAAATTGATTGCTCGATCTAGTTGCTTAACAGATTTTTCCTTTCTAATTGTTTTGCAGAACCTAAAGGAAAACCTACGGAAGCCATGCGAGGAGGCAGGTAATTGGATCTTACATTCGCCTTTTTTTTTGGGATTTGTACAAACCTGATTGTATCCGTACGGTTCTTTGTTTGAAGTGTTAATTGGATCTTAAGCATGTGAAATTTTTTGATGACGATGTGCAGTTTTGGCAACTTTGGCGGAACCGAGCTGCAGCTGCTGAGGCTCCAACAGCTGTCAGCAATGTCACTTCAGGTTTTACTTCTCCTGCACCATCAACTAAAGGGAGGCATTTTCATGTTATCTGTTGGGTAAACAAAGCAATTTTTTGGACTTGGTCACAATGCGTGGCCGCGATGTAACAAAGCAGGAACTTGACAACAAGTCACTTGTCTGGCAAGTACTTATTACATTCACTCATTTTATTTGATGATTGTTTATCAGAGATTATATTTCTTTAGTAATAAGCACCTTCTTTTTCTGAATTGAAAAATGGAAGTATTCTCTTCGTTATAGCTGCAGATTTATAGAGGATATCTTTACTTTTTTCTGATATATGTTAGGATTTGCTGCTGTTTATAACAATTTTACTTTATTTCTGTTTGTTAATTCTAGTTATATGTGGGAGACAAATGTATTGAACAACTGACAGTTGTGACATGGCCTCCTTTGCGTTCACAATTGTTCTGAAGGACATGAATGTGGTGTTCTAGTTTTATGGACATGAATGCGGTGTTCCAAAGAAATTATTTTTCTGCTTAACTGTTTACTAAGTGATTATGAGCAATATGCTTGTTAAACTCTTGCTATTTCTTTTGTCTAAACACTAATATTCCACCTTCCTAAGTCCGCTTAAAATGTATGTAACATATCATTTATTATCCTTTCATTTTATGGCCATTTCTTGCAGTATGGAGTTCCTCTCTAGGTCCGCTGTTGGTGATGTTCCCTTTATTGCTTTTGGTGCATCAGATGGTGTCATCAGGGTTCTATCAATGATATCATGGAAGGTTTGTGATCAATCAAGTTTTTGCCATGCCATGCTAATTAAGGTTGTCAGTTGTGTTAATTTTTGTTATTCTGCAGCTTGTACTAAGATACACTGGAGAGCATAAAGGATCGATATCTTGTCTGATGACTTTCATGGCTTCGTCTGGTGAGGTAATGTAAATGGAAGTTTAAAGAGATTATCAGTTGCCTCCTAACACTACAGTTTGTATGGTGCGACTAAAGTTGATGCAATGCATGGTGGCAGCCATGTCATCATAGGTGTCGAAGTAAATTGAAGGGAGTCAATAAGTTGAAAATCCTCTTGGACTATAGTCCTTGTGTGTTAGAAGATGATATTTATCGAAGAGTTTCTTCCTGTTATGTGTTGTTATATTTGGATATATTTGCAGGCACTCCTTGTTTCGGGCGGAAGCAATGGTTTACTTGTACTCTGGAGTGCGGTGCGGACCACTGTCAGGATTCACGTGAACTTGTGCCCAAGCTAAGTTTAAACTTTAAAGGTAGCTATTCTTTTTTTTTTTTTGAATTATTACAAACTACATATATTACAATTTGCTATTAACTGGGATTCTAGATACATACAATTATAGCACTGCCCAGAAATCAACCGAGACGTAGCTCGGGACTTACAAATTCTAAATCAGCCAAGACACAACTTGGAAATCAACTCTCATATAGGAGAACTTATTCCTCCTAAAGAAGAAGGTTTGAGTCCCCACTGCTTTTGTGGGGACTCGAACCCATGTCTCTCACTTGGTGAGAGACATGGGTTACCAATGAGGCCACTACCTCATTGGCAAAGGTAGCTATTCTTTAATCTTCTATTTCCATATTCTCTATTTTCTAAATACTATGTCTTGGCTTTCTTTATCAATTCTTTCTCAATCTTTTCTTCATGTACTTAGAGTAATTCCAGTTTCTTTATGCTTTAGATTTTAGTTTTTGCTGAGATGATCATATGATCCTATGTTAGATTTTTTAGGTTCTTGTGTGCATTGTGCTTTGGACGATTTTTCTTTCTTTTTCAACTTCTTTATTTTTTACCCCTGTACATGTACTTGTGGCTCCATGATTGTAATTTTTTTGGTTCTTGAACCAGGGACATTTAGTGATGATTTTGATATTATTATTTACACTACCAAACCGACGAACCGAACTGTAAGAATCAAACCGATGAAATGAACCGTAAGAATCAACGAATCGAACTGCAAGGACCAAACCACGGAACCGAACCATTTTTGAAGAATATTATTTTATTAATATAATATTTATAATTTTTTTTTGACAACGAAGCTACTAGGGATGGCAAATTCCGGATCCGGACCCGGATCCATAAGGATCCGGGTCCGGATCCGCAAGTCGCTTCATGGACCCAGGTCCGGATATGGACCCGGTTTAACGTTTCCGGGTCCGGACCCGGGTAGACCCGGAATGGACCCGGATCCGGACCCGGGATCCGCAACTGGCAGTTTTTTTTTTTTTCTCCAATTCCACTATTCCATATCAATATATACTTTAATATGTATAAACAATTCACAAATAATACATTACATCAACACAAATAATACATTACATCAACATGTAACATATCATAAATTCATAATTCATAATGCAAAAAAATAGTTAAGTTTGAACTTCGAGTTTCAAGACAAATAATACATTACATCAACATGTAACATATCATAATTCATAATGCATAAACAACCATAAGGAAAAAAACTTCAACACAAACACAACTACACAAGTACATAACATAACTAAAAGTTTCATACATAAGTACATAACTTAAGTTTGAACTTTTAACATAAAATAAACAAACTATAAACAAAGTAATTACAATTCACAAACTATAAACATACATTAGCCTTCTACCGCTATTGCCAGACTGTTTCGATGAACCCTCCGCGGCCTCAATATCTTCACTACCTCTCTTTCGTCGATTGCCTTTTAAATTATCAGGGCCACGACCACGCCCTCGGCCACGTCCACAACTACTTTGACTTTCTACATGTGCTGCCGAATCTTGCTCAATGTCAACAATATTGACATCATCTTCTATTGGTTGAATTGGTTCTATTTCATCAACTGTATTTTCAGATATGTTGCCCAACATCCTTCCGGACCTCCCATGCTCATCATCTTCACCCATCTGCTGAATTGTTATATTGCTGTACTACACTAATAAACAAAGTAATTACAATTCACAAATATATCCAAATTTAAAATCCATTCAAAACCCATAAAAGAAAAAACTAAAATTACTTCAAACATCAGAATTCAAAAACCAAAATTGGGGTTTCTACACTAATAAACAGAAACTAATATTTGGGGACACCTCCAATACACACAGAACAACCTAAATGACTAAAACACAAACGCAAGTTACGCAAGAGACAATAAACCTCAAAGCCACGCACATAAGACACTCACACAGCCTTCACAACTCACAGCCTCTTCTCACGAACACATAACAAATAAAGCCACCAATAACCCTATCACGTTGCTGCCTCCCTAAAAGCCACACAGCACACACTCAAAAGCCACACAGCTCACTCATCCAAATATCCAATTCAGTAATTCATCCAAATATCCAATTCAGTAATAAATTACCTTTCCAAATGGGGAAACGCACGCTAGCTTTCTTGCTCTAAGGAATAACGCACGCTGAAAGAAATGGACAAATCAATCGAGAAGGTTGGCTTGAAGAAAAATTAAATAAATAAAATAAAAAGAGAGACTAATTTCTGTTACTTTAGAGGTGGTTGGCTTGAAGAAGCCTGAACCCTAGCTTTCTTGCTCACCCCACCAGTGAGTTGATTGTCGGCGATTTGGCGATGGGCCGATTTGGTGATGGCGAGTTGGCGCGACAATGGCGACGCGTAGAGGGCTAGAGGCGTCGTCGTCACTGGCGTGGGTCACTGGGTCGGTAAGGTAAGGTTGAGACTTGAGTAGTGACTAGTGAGTGCTTGAGAGTTGAGATCTGGGAGAAAATGAGAGAGGCTGAGTCGTCAAATGAAGAATGAAAGAGAGGGAGGGATTAATTTAGGGCTGAAAGTCTGAAACTGTGATTCTGTGAATGAGTTATGATGAGTAATAACCCTATCAGAATTTTTTTTTTTCCGGGTCCCGGGTAACCGGGTCCGGATTTATCCGGACCCGCATCCGGACCCGGAAAGATGCGGGTCCATACGAATAAGACCCGGATCCGCAATTTTTTTAAACGGATCCGGGTCTAACCGGACCCGGATCTTCCGGGTCCATGCGGACCCGGGCCGGGTCCGGGTCTGCCTGCCATCCCTAGCAGCTACAAACACTGCATTTATAACTGATTTAAAAACTATTTGTCAACCCTGTTTCAGTGGTAGATTTTTCACATAAGATGTGCATACCATGTTTTAAATTTATGTGTATAAAATGGGTTAAGAATATTACATGAGCATCTTAGTTCAATAAAAACTATCATATCTTATTTATGGTCACAGGTACAAGTAATGAAATAATGCACTGCAAGAAAATGGACTTTTAGCGTCGAAAAATTTTGTTGCTAAAAGTCAAAATTTCGACGCTAAAGATCTTATGCGTCGAAGTAAAATTTTGACGAACCGAACTGTAAGAATCAAACCGATGATATGAACCGTAAGAATCAACAAATCGAACCACAAAGACCAAACCACGGAACCGAACCGTTTTTGAAGAATATTATTTTATTAATATAATATATACAATTTTTTTTTGACAACGCAGCTACAAACACTGCATTTATAACTGATTTAAAAACTATTTGTGTAGGCACTGCATTTTTGCATATAAGTCCCTATGATGAGTCTCATTTGGAGGCACTACCTTTTAAGTCACGGAAGTCACGGGAAACAGACGTCGGAAGGGGAAATTCAGAATAGACATGTCATCAGATTCATTTCACAAGTTCACTGTTTTCGTTCGTGCTGCGTTCGTTACCACGTTCGAACGTCAAACAGATTGCGGGCGTTCGTGTAGCGTTCGAATAGGCGTTCGAACGGTGTCGGTATTTCTGGTTTTGATGCTAGCCTCACACCCAAACCCATTTAGCCCACTAAAGCCCATAAAATACTAATTAAATCATATACCAAATTAAATAAAATATTAATTAAATCATATACCAAATTAAATAAAACATTAAATAAAATCATGCCTAATTAAAATCAATCAACCAATATTATTCCTAACTTAAAATATTATATGCCTAATCAACACAAATTAAATACTAACTTCCTAATCAAGCCTAAATTTGTCCCCCCTATCTTGTATTTACTTTACATGAAACCAAATCATATCTCCCTTTTATGAGAAGATATCTTCCTTGTCAAGCAAGATTTAACCCTAGCCCTTTGCCTATAAAAGAAACCCAATTCCAACCCTTGAGAGCCATAGCTCATTGATACAAGAAAAAAAAACTTCTCTCTCACTCACACGCATTAGACAAGCAAGAAAGCTCTCTCACATACACAAACAAAACAAGCAAAAAGAACTTCTTTTCTTCTCACTCCTAGGACCGAAAATCACAGCCATCAAACACCTCATATCACCGAAAATACACCCCCAAACAGCAGCCCAAACACCCAAAAAACAGTCCCTTATTTACCGAAAACCAGTAAGCCAATATTGTGACCAGAATACAGTAGCAATAGCAGCGAATCAGAGTCAAAATAGTAGCTCGAGCAGTGGAACAGCGAGGAAAGGCGTGAACCTGTGAACCGGAGGAGTTGCGGAGCATCCCCCTTTTCCGACGACCGTGCACCGTACTTTCGAGAGTCGACATAAAAGGTTAGACCTGAGGGCACCTTTCTCATTAGTTTATATTCGTCTTTTAAATGTTTATTGAATTCTATTCGCATGAGAGTCATTTGTGAATGCATGTTGTGGCTGTGAATAAAATGGAAAATGTGTCGCATCTTGTGGTATATAGGATGGAAACCCGGACATAAATTTCATAGCCGATTCCGAATGGACGGTAGTATGATCTGTACTCGGGATACAACTCCACGTACCACTTGAGTAAACGGCGCATACTTCGTTTTCTGTTGTTTTGATGTGTTTATTATTCGTTATTTAATTTCTGCATGTCATTCGTTCGCATAATGATGTGATCGAGCGCATGGGCTTAGTAAGTCGGACTAAACCTTCTGTTTACCGTTCGAACGCGTTCTCTAACGCTACGCGAACGTGCACGCATTTTCTTGGTTTCATCATGCATCAGGTCTGGTTCCGTTCAAACGCGTTCTCGAATGCTATACGAATGCGAACCTTCTGTTTACAGTTCGAACGCGTTCTCGAACGCTGCACGAACGCGCACCCACTGCACTGAGTCCTTTTCATCACATCACGACATTTCTATTTTAGCATATAGTTGTCTCTTTTGTTTACCTTATGCATTTGTAGTACCGCTTTAGGTATCTATTTCCGTCATGCGCTTAATTGTCTTTCCTTAATATGCATGCTTGTATGAATGTTATTTGTTTGCGTTTCTGTGTCTACCAATGTGAAATTGTATGCTTTTCGTATGTCAATTTATCTGTATGCAAATTGAGACATAGATTACATGCAAATAGGCTGTATGCAAATTCGGATATGTGTTACATGTAAATGAACTTGTGGATATATGCATGCGAACTTATGGGTAAATCATCCTTGGAAATATGTTGCTTAGGCTTGATTAGATTATTGCACAAATCATGTTATTACAAGTGGCATAAGTAAGGGACCATTCCGAACCCAACGGTTTGAGGTATTCCCTTGCGAGGGGTGAGTGCGGCCTTAAATATCATTTTCCCGGTTCACACCGGGTGGCGACTCCATCATTCTCCGGTTTAGTCCCCCGCGAGCTACTCCGTACTCCCAACTAGGCCGCGAGCCTAGAACAACATGCGTCGCCCAGTTCCTATGTCCCACAATTTGTCAACCTTGTTTCAGTGATAGATTTTTCACATAAGATGTGCATACCATGTTTTAAATTTACGTGTACAAAATGAGTTAAGAATATTACATGAGCATCTTAGTTCAATAGAAACTATCATATCTTATTTATGGTCACGTGCACAAGTAATGAAATAATGCACTACAAGAAAATTGACCTTTAGCGTCGAAAAATTTCATTGCTAAAAGTCAAAATTTCGGCGCTAAAGTTTTTTTCGTCAAAGTAAAATTTTGACACAAAAGCTTGGTCGAGTAATATAAATGGCGTCAAAAATCGATTTCGACGCTAAAAATATATCTTCAGCGGTGAAATATTTTATCGCTAAAAGTACTATTCTTTAGCGTCGAAATCAGTTTTCGATGCTAAAGACCTTCGACGTCAAAATTGTAAAAATTCGCGTCAAAATTTTACTTCAACGCAGAAGATCTTTAGCGTCGAAATTTTGACTTTTAGCGACGAAATTCTCCGACATTAAAGGTGAAAATTGTAAAAATAAAATAAAAACTTCGTTATAATTAGTTTAAAAAACTAATTATAACAAAATTGACATTACAAATTAATTTCAAATTAAATTTCATTACGAAAGTAATTAAATTTGTTATAAAAAGATATTTTTATTGATATAAAAATTAAATTATAAAATTTATCACAACAAAAAATATAAAATAATAAACAAAATGATAAACTATAATTTTATATATATTTTCTTCATCTTCACTTTCATATTCTTCATCTTTACTTTCATTTGTTTTTCATTTTCTTCACCATCTTCATTTCCACCATTTATTCATCTTCATATTCCCCTATTAAAAAAAAAAAACATTGGATGTTAATCTAAAATGCAAAAAATGAAACAAAATCCTTAAGGAAAAAAGAATTTTAGAGAGGAAATAAGAGTACGAGAAAAAAAGAAAGTGAGAATATGAGAAATGAAAGAAAAATAAATTTACAGGAAAAAAATAACATTTAGCGACAAAAGCCTATTTTATCGTTAAAGGTCCTCAAATAGCGAGAGTTATTTTCGCCAAAATTTTGATCTTTAACGTCGAAATTTTTGGCTTTTAGCATTGAAAATTTGTCGTTAAATGTTAAAAAATTTAAATCTAATTTTATTAGGCGAAATATCCAAATTTTAGAAGGCGAGAAGTTGAAAATCTTAAATTTACCTTTTAGCGTCGAAATTAAAATTTCAACGCTAAAGGTCTATAATTTAGCGTCAAATTTAAATTTCCACTCTAAATGGTCAAACATTTAGCATCGAAATTAGGATTCGACGCTAAAATATTGCACCTTCAGCGTCGGAAAAGTTGTTCGACGCTAAAGGTCGACTCTTTTGCGTCGAATTTTAATTTCAACGCTAAAGGTTTAACCTTTAACGTCGAAAAACTAGTGTAGACACTTGTATTTTTGCATGAAAGCCCGATGATGAGCCTCGTTTGGAGGCACTACCCGATAAGTTGCGGAAGTTGCGGGAAACGGACGTCGGAAGAGAAAATTCAAAAATAAGTACATCCTCAGATTTAATTCTTTTGTTTAGCCTCGGTTTCGCTCGATTAATCTATGTTTTAACTATTAGGCTCGGTCCAAAATCCCCGCAACCCAAAGAACCAAGCCACACGCCCAAGGCCCACCAAAGCCCAATCCAAAAATATTTAACACATTTAAAACACATGTCTAAATTAAATCAAATCCTCTTCCTAAATTAAATAAATCCACTTCCTAAATTAAATAAATCACCTTCCTAATTACCAAAGATTTAAATCCAATCCCATTCCTAATTAGCCAAGATTGCATCCTCCAAATTTGGAAGGAAAATCTTGGCAAATTTGTGAGATGGGCGGCCACACACTAGAAAAAAAAAAAAAAAAAAAAAAGCACACACAATATAAACCCTAGGATCACCATTATAAAAAGGGACATAAACCAAACCCTAGGGCTCCCTTCTCACTCCTCACGGCTCACACAAAAAAATCAAAAACAAATAAACCTTAACCCTCACGCTCAGACCAAAAAAACAACAAAAGCCAAGAGACCCCACTGACGCAAATAACAAATAAGAGCAGCCCCTCTTCACAAAAACAAACACAACAAAAGCCAAGAGACCTCACGCCATTCAGAACGCTCACCAATACCAAACACACACAGCCACAGCACCCACTTCTTGGCTCTCCACGGCTTCAGACACAACCCAGACCTGCTCACTCTTCTCTCTCTCTCTCAACCGACTAAGACACAAAGTCACACGCACACACCCCTCTCAAAAACACACACCTCACATCACTCATAAAGACACACCTCACGTCCCTTGCAAAACGCACAACTCACACTTTGAAGCAGCCACAAACCGATCGCACAAAGCCACGTGAAACAAGCCAAAACTCACCGAGTAAAGAAAACCCTAGCAGTTTACACATGGCCACGTGAAACAAACCACAACAGCCCTTAAATCCCACGAACTAGCCCTCCACGTGAAGACCACAACAGCCCTTAAATCCCACAAACAGCCCAAAGCGAAGACAAGAAACTACTCACAAAAACAGCCCCATAACCGATCCCAAAACAGTCCAATAAATTGACAAAAAATACCTCAAAAATGTGACTCATTATCATCCCAAAACAGTGAACAAATACGACGACCAAACAACAGCAAAAATAGTGAAGAAAACAGAGAAAACGGCAGTGAAAACAGCGAAACAGCGAAGGATAATCTTGTTCCAGAAAACCAGAAAAATTACGGAACATTAACCCTTCCGGCGATGACGTAACGCACTCCCGGGAAGCGATTTAAAAGGTAAGACCTGAGGGCACCCTTTGTTATATTTTTATTTTATCGTCCTGGAAATGACATGCTTGGTTGGACGTGGAATACGTCGAACCGGGCATGCGAAGTTGTAGGCACTGCATTTTTGCATATAAGGCCCGATGATGACTCTCGTATGGAGACACTACCTCTTTAGTTGTGGAAGCCGCGGGAAACGGACGTTGGAAGGGTAAAGTTGGAAATTAGCATTTTGTCAGATTTAACTAGCTTGTTTCGCTTCGGGTTCGCTTGTTGGACCTCTGTTTTAAAACACACCAAACCCATTAAATCACATCCAAAAATAATTAAAACATTTAAAACACATCTCACAAATTAAATAACCAATTAAATTCCTAATCTAAAAATCACAAACCAATTAAATTGAAATCTTAATTAAACTAAATTCACAAATTAAATCCAATTAAATTAATTCAAATTAAATTAAAACAAATTAAATTTAAATTAAATTAAAACTAATACCAAAATTAAGTAAATCACCTACCAAATTAAATTAAATCAATCACCTAATTTAAATAATTCCCCACCAAAATTAAAGATATTCTTTCCCTAAATAAATTAAATAAATCCCTCCCTTTTAATTTAATTTCTTTCCTTTTCAAACCCATGCAGAAAACCCTAACCCTACCCTCTCACTATATAAACAACAACAAACCCTAAACATTCTCTCCGCCCTCACGCCTCTCTTCCTCACAAATAACCCTTCAACGGAATCACTCGCCACTCTCAAAACAAACAAACAGAACCTTCATCACAAAAAAAAAACCCCACTCATCAGCCATCATCCCTCACGCCCTAATTCACTCAACTTCACGCTTCAGCCTTCCTCCATCAGTCCTCTCTCTCTCATCCACAACTAAATAACAAACCCTAAAGCTCTTCACGCCTCTCCCTCTCACTGCCACAATAACCTTCATTCACCGACACCATTCTCCATGAATTCTCACAAATATCAGCCTCATTAAACTCTCACCACGCTGCAGTAGCTTCACACCCTTAACGCCCATCTCCTTGCCACGTTCAAGCCAAAACCATGCCAAATCACGTACTGCTCCTTCCATAAACTACCTCTCAATGCATAAGCCCCTCATCTGCGCACCTGGTCCTTCAACTCACGTACACGCCCATGCCCTCTGCCAACACGTAACCTTCATCAACAAAACATCACTCAGCCACCTAGCCTTGACTGCCACCTAGAGTCACTCACGTAACAGCAAGACCCTCAATCCACCAAGCAGATCATCTATTCACACATTAATCAACGCACCTTCATTGACCAAGAATCATCAGCCCTCCACACGCCTTCAAGCAGCCAAACTAACAGCCACTCACGTAACAAAAACAATCCCTTCCAGCGAACCAAAAACTTGGAAATTAAGCCAAAAACACAGCCCTCCATTGCCGAGTTCCTTAGCCCACAAAACAGTCCTAAAATCACCTAAACACCATCCCAAAAACCTCCATAGAGTTTCCCTAAAAAAATCCTTACAAACGCACCCCCCTAAGCCTTCAAAATCACCCAAAACAGTCCACTAAATCACCAAAACAGTGACCTGAAACGGAGCAGCGAAACAGCAGCGAAACAGACTTAAAACAGCAGCCCAAGCATCAAAACAACGAGGGAAAACGTTGAGTAGACAAATCGGAAAAGCATCGGATCAATCTCCCTTCCAACGGACGTGTAACGCCCTTTCTTAGACGACAAAAGAGGTTAGACTTGAGGGCACCCTTTTTTTACTTATCTTCTTTATTTTTGTTTTATTTATTTTGATATATAATTGCATGAGAGTCGTTTGAAGCATGATGTGATTGTTGGATGAACGGGATATGTGTTCCCCTTTTGTGGTATATCGGATGGAAACCCGGACGTAAATTCCATAGCCGATTCCGAATGGACGGTAGTATGGTCTGCACTCGGGATACAATGCCACGTACTACTTAAGATACACATATCTCGTCTCATCCAAATTTGTATTTGAGCATGCTATAGTCTTTAGGTTATTTGTTTATTATTTAAAGCATGGTTTAATTTAGTTTGTTATTTATTTGTTAAAGCATGTTTATGTTGTTCATTATGCATGTTCTTAGTTTATGATGTGTTTGGGGTAATGATTTATACATGTTGATTTAATGGTTCAATATGCTTGTTGTGTTACATTGCGTGGAGTTATTTGGATGAAAGCATGTTAGATCTAAGTACCATTGAGCATGAATGTTGAATAAATTCGGTTAGTTTATTGCACAAATCATATCATCACAAGTGACATAAGTAAGAGACCATTCCGAACCCAACGGTTTGAGGTCTTCCCTTGCGAGGGGTGAGTGCGGCCTTAAATCTTTGTCCCGGTTCACACCGGGTGGCGACTCCATGTTATTTCGTACTTCCCAACTAGGCCGCGAGCCTAGAACAGCATCGTCAAGTTCTGTTGTCTACAGTCTGGCGACTCCACTGGGGATATTAGAGAATTGGCCTCGAAATCATGTTTTGTGATGTGTATGATTTGTGCTTTAGTTAACCGTGTTTACCGTGGGTTGAAAGGGGTGTAACCAAAGGCATTGTTAAGGCTAGGTAATGGTTCAATGTCTTCCTTCACTCACTACCTTTTCATAAGGAAAAGATGTGAAGACACCGAGATAATCATTAATTGTAGCTCGTTGTGACAGACTAGTTTGGAAGACTAGTTGTTTATTCCTAACACCAAGCGATAAGAGCCTAAGGGGCTTGGGTACTTAAGAGAGCCTCGCTCCACCCTCCCTCTGGGGAATCTACAACGGGAATCCATTCGACAGTCCGTCACACACCATAACTCGTTGGCACGTACCGTAAGGTATAAAAAAGGTGCGCTCACTTGGTCGCTTGAACCCTTGAGTGGGGAGTCCTAGTTGTGGGCAATCCTTCGTCAATGAGAGCCTTTGTCCGCAATCCCGAAAACCCACATGTGAACCTTAGTCGTAGAACTAGTAGAAATTATTCCTTTATGTTTATGTTTTAGACCATTGTCATTTGGATTCAGTTGGACTTGTTGTCATGAAGTATGGGCTTGTTGGGCCATTTAAACTGGGACGAGTCTGTGCTTTATGGCAATCAGGCCAAAAGTTTCTAAAATGCTGATGGGCCAACTAGTGTAAAATTCTTATGACTTATATATCCCATACATCGCACACATGTGTTTGTGTCATTTTAGATACCACTTTGGTAATCTCGTTCGACCGCGTTTCCGAACACTGGACGAACGCACATATAATGAACATATTTCTTTTCATCACATTTCATGTATGTTTACTTCTTTGGCCATTTCTTTTGCATTATATACCTAATTACCCGTTTTTATTATTACTGCTTTTACAGTTATTATTTATTTACATCTTTTGCACTTCTTTGTTTAATATGTCTACGAAAATATACATTTGTCTTCTTTTGTATTTATTTACGTTTATGGGTGTGCAATCTTGTGTGTTGATTACATTATATTGCATGTGTTGCATAAGACATGGTTATATTATTGCATAAATCTTTTCATTACAATTGGCATAAGTAAGGGAACATTCTGAACCCAACGGTTTGAGGTCTTCCCCTGCGAGGGGTGAGTGCGGCCTTAAATCATTTCCTAGTTCGCACTGGGTGGCGACTATTTTATTTCTCCGGTTTAGTTCCCCGCAGGCTACTCTGTTACTCCCTACCGGACCGCGAGCCCGGGCAGCGTCGCCCACCTCCGTGGCCTTGTCTACAACTAGCGTCGAATCTAATTACGACGCTAAAGGTTAGACTTGTAGAGTCGAAATTTAGATTCGACGCTAAAGGGTAGACTTTTAGCGTCGAAATTAAAATTCGACGTTAAATGATTTATTAGCATCGAAAAAATTTTGATGCTAAAGGTTTGGACATTAAAGGTCCATTTTCTTGTAGTGGTGATAGAAATTTTGCAAAGTCCATAATGGGAGGCCTAAAAAATTTCCAAGAAATATTCCAACCTGTTGGAATTCAACATATGAATTGTTGAGTGAGTCATTTGCATATGGTGAATTATTGTGTTTTTTTATCGTTTCACATGTTAACGATATTAGTTTATATCCTCAACAATATAGTATTTGTGGAAAAAATTTAGATCTGTTAAAAGTATTTAATGATGTTGTGTATACTTTCTCGAGTGTTTATTATCTTACTGCTCATTTATTTATTAATTAATGTATTTATATTTTTGTTGTTGTGCAAGAACATGAGAAGGATGAATACTTGTACGCTTCAGTTGCAATCATGAAAACTAAATGGTGCCAATATTTTGAAAATATTCATTTAATTAACTTAGCTGCCTTTATTTTTGATCATCATACTAGATTAAATGGTTTGAAAAGTTATTTAGATATTTATTATGTATGTTTAAATAAACAAGTAGATATTAATAAAATTAATAGCGATCTTCGAGCTGATATATTTCAATTATATCATGAATATTATTCACAATTTGGTGAGAATATCCCCACATTTTCCCAACATATTAAAGTTGAGCAATCTTGTACAACAATGTCTAGAGGGCAACTTATACTCAAGCAGGGAAAAAAAAACCAATCAAGGGTAATAAGTGTCGCAACTGATTTTGATGTTTAGCTAACAACTTCTTTTGAGATTGGTGATAGTAGAGGTACAACTGCAAACTTTAATATTTTGGAATAGTAGAAGAAATACACCAAACAATTTTCAATCTTAGCATTAATTGTTAAGGATATTCTAGCATCCTAGTGTCAACAATTGCAGTTGAGCAGGCGTTTAGTGCTGGAGGGAGTATATTGGATGAGACTCGATTAAGCATGAGCGCAGAATCATTTGAGGCTCAAGTATGTCTTGATGATTGGTCCAAAGCTAAGAGTAAGATCCAATTAAATTTTGTCAAATTCTTAGATTTAGAAGTTATAACTGATTCCAAACTGGAACCAAACCGTACCGTATAATATATGGTTCGGTTCCGATTGAAAACGCAATCAGGGCTATATGTTGTATCAAATAATTACTCTTATTATGGGTGGCCAGGTAACAGCTTTTTTTTTGGCTTAATATAAATATTCCTAATATTATGGAGAGATATATATTCACTTGGACGGTATAATGTATCATTTGTTGTTGACTTGCAAAACCCACAAATTAATGGTGGGGGTGAGTGGGGGACATCATGTGGCAATGATGATGGTGAAGGAAGAAGATGAAGATGCATGGTATTATTGGTTCCTGCCCAATAAAGCTAATTAGGCAACCCTCATGTGATTTTCTTACTTTATGCATGTGGTTATGCTCCTTTTTTCAATGCCTCTTTTCCATTTCAACAATCTCTGTCAGCCCACTTTTATTGACATTGCATATTTGCATGTGTCTAATAAATAACTCTCTAATTATTACTTAAATTTTAGGGGTTTGGACCTGAATTCCATGCAAGCAAAATAAATGAACTACAACTTTTAATGGTATTTCTTTCTTTTTACATTTTCCACCATTTTTAATGCATATAATTAACTTTCTTCTTGGAGAAACTTTAATTAGTTTGACAAAACATAACAAAATTAGTGTTATGTAAGGCATTGGGATCTCTCGATTTAGGAAGAATAAATTGATGCTCACTATCATTTTCAATCAAACCATCAACAGAAGCCAAAGTTACTGTTTTATATTATTATCGATATTCTCATTTGATTTAAACAAATAAAATGTCAATTACTTCGTTTGAATTTCTATCGGACCCAAAAGTGTCAATTAATTAAACTGCACGTTCTACAGACTAGGGAAAATTGCATGTTATATACAACACATTGGCAAGCAAAGCACGTGATGCTCTTTGGCTTTTGTAGAAATATGATCGATCCTAGTCCTAATTATTATTATAATTAAATAATCACTAAAAGTCAATTTTCATTTTTTTATTAAAATTATATTTCATTTACGTTTTATATTATATTTTGGCACTAAAGAGTATGAGTTTTTGATAATGATATTGCTATGGTTGGTAATTTTTCAGTTCTAATGGGATCTCGTCTCAATTTTTTTATCCCGATTTGGAAATAGGATAGGATATGATAGAATCCAAAGGGTTAACGGGAGGTTAACGGGATGAATGAGATTTAACGATACATGATAGAATCCAAAGGGTTATAGGATGGGAATGGATAGATTTTTGTCCGGAAAAAATAACGGAACGAGACGAGAATGAATTTTTATCCCAGAAAATGAGACTATAATAATTTTTTATCTCGATTATATAAACAAGATGAGACCGAGATTCACAAATTACATCTCATCCCATATTTTCTCATTCTCATCCCTAGATATTGCAACTACATTTATAGCTTGCCTTACTTTGATCTTAATATATTTCAAAAAGTAGTCAACTTTACCAATTTGATAATTAATCATCTTGCCCTTCATACACGTAACAAAATATATAACAAGTATTTTTAACTTTCTATTTATTATACTTACTAGTGTGGAGTCCACTCTTTGCGTGAGTTGTTACTTTTCATAATAATAAAAGATTTAAGGATGAATTTAATTATGAATATGATTTATATATTTTAAATAAAAAAATTTAAAATTATCAATCATATACCAAAAGTTGGATATGTTATAAGAATATACAAATTCTGAAACTTTATTTTATCATTTCGACATTTTTATACTTGGGAGTAAATACCAATTTTGTGAGTGTGTCATATATGTTGGGGCGGATGTAGAACCCCTAGGGTCGGATCTGTGTTCCGTTTAGCGGAAATAGATATAACCCATGGATATCAAGCATGTGTGTATTTTTAAATAATTTAATAAAATACTATATTCCATTACGGGTGCATAGGAAAAAAAAGGGCTGAATCGGAGTCCGGAAACTCAGAAACGGATGAAAATAAATTCAGCGCGCGTCAATGGCACGACACACGTGAGCACTGTAGCCCCCAACTCTCATTTTTTTTCATTTATTTCTTTTGATACTTAACTTTACCTTCAGCTCTCTTTCCAGAGAGTTGAAGGAATTATGGTCTATTACCATAATTCATTCTGATCTTCCCTAAACACTTCATAAACACCCAAAATTAATTTTTAACATCAACACATGTTATAGAACAAAATTTAATTTTTTTCAAAATATCAAATATTTTTACAAAGACATAAATTTATTCTAAATACGCACTTGCATAAATTTTGAATCCAAAACACAAACCAAATTAGAATCCCCATAAGAAATGTCTCGTGAACAATTCTAGATCACCAAAAGGTGGTCAAGTGATTCTAGATTGTAGTCTTAGCTCTAAGCTATTATCTAGTGTTCCAAAATCTAATTTTATGTTTATGTCTAACATAAATATTTTGACACAATTACAAGCATATTATGTTTATACTTCCAAAACATCATAATACAATTAATTAGCATAATTTCAATGTTATGTATCTAATACATAGTTCAACATTATATGTCTCACTAATGAAAATATAGCTTTTGGAGAAGATCAAACTTACGTAGCAAGATTGATTCAAAGATCAAATCTACTTCTCCTTTTTGAAATATTTAGAGAACTTCCAAGGATTAGCAAGTTTGACTCCAAGATTCAATCTTGATTCTAATGCTAGCAAGCTTCAACCCAAGATCCACTCTTGATTTATCCTAGATGAAATGTTGTAGAGACCTCATAAAACTTCTCTAAACACTTCTCTAACTTATGTTAATTTCTCTAATTATTGCTTGTATTTAGTTTTCTCGAGCTTTTACTTTACTTAATTAAAATCTTCCTAAAGCTTGCTATTTATACCAAAACTTATGTAATTTTTAATTAATAAAAATTGTAATCAACTTTTAGGTTAGCTTAATTTAATTTGTCCAAATATGTATAATTATGTGTGACTAATCTCCATTGTCTACCAGTTTGATTTAATCCAATTAAATCAAGACAAGGATTAGGAAATATATTAGTTAAATGTTTGCCACTTTGATTTAATCAAATTAAATCAAGCCAAAACCATTTATTATTACATACTTATAATTACCATAATATCCTCAAATGGTGGAGACAATTATGATTTTACAATTAAGCCATTGTGTAATTATTGAATTAATTCAATTGGGTCAATGTAAATAATTAATGTTATCCAATAACATTTGATTATCTTAGTTGATAATTATAATATCGAATATTATCTTTTATCAAAATTAATCGGCTACCCAAGTGCTCAACAAGTACATTTCATATTGGGACTCTCTGAGTTTTGACATGTTCGTCATATAAGCCTAGCTAATATGTACTCAATTCGGCCACCTCCGAATTCGTGAAGAGCACGAATGAACTTTCTAAACTATACAAGTCGAAATCATCACATATGTTTAACAATCCTTCCTTCATAGGCTATTCGAGTTATGCTCAGGAAACATAGAATATACCGTCAAGTTTCTGAGGTGCACATCTCATGTCGACATGTCCACGATTCTCTATAACTGATGTGATCCACATTAGGTGATCGACTTTGGCCAAAGCTTTAAGAATCGTGACTTTACTCACATGGATACCTAAACCCCTTATGGTATACATACGAGCCGACATATCCTATCTTGCTTCGCACTTGATTATTGAGTGCATTGGTCCACACCGAACTAACATCTATAGGTCAGACCATGAAAGATTTATGACATACATGACATCAAAGTGTGGAAGATCTCACACAAAATCAATGATATCATATAGTCAAATGATTACATATGCTACTCGACTCGGGGAGATTCTTATTGACGGTGATGTGTATTTTCAACTATTATAAATCACATATGAGTTATTCAGTATTCGGTCAAACCAATACCCACATGTCTATACGAGCTTTCAAAGCTCATGGTACATCGGGTTAAACCATTAGAACTCCAATTTAATATGCGATATGTGCTAGTCTTCTAGGTTATAGGAATTCAATCGTATTCCAAAACTAACGACTAGGAATATATATACTTTAAGAATAATTTACAATAGTACTATTTATCCTAATTTCGGATCACTTAGTGTCTAATATTACTACAAGACTATTCTAAGGTCGATGTCATACTTAGCATATCTATACATCAATGTAATACGCATAATGACAATACCATTAATAATGCATGAAATGAAAACGTAGTTATATTATTAATAAATAATAAAATTTACAATTCGGATTGGCACTATAAGCACCAACTCCAATAAACTCTCACTTGCATAGTACCAATCTGGATGTTACTGCAGTCTCATCTCCTCCATATATTTATCGAATAACATAGGTGGTAAGGCCTTTGTAAGCGGGTCTGTTATGTTGTCTAATCCTTGAACCTTCAAGACCACTATGTCTTTTCGTTCAATTATCTTTTTAATTACGTGGTATTTCCTTTCCACGTATTTAGACTTGGAATGCGCTCTCGGTTCCTTAGCCTGCGCAATGGCTCTGCTATTACCGCAATACAATGAGATCGAATCCACAATACTAGGCATAATGCCAAGTTCTGTGATAAAATTTCTAATTCATACAATTTTTTTAGCAGCTTCTAAAGACGCTATAAATTCTGCCTCAGTGGTGGAAACAGCTTTTGAGCTTTGCTTTAAACATCATCGACTAACCGCACCATCGTTAAGGTTAAATACGTAATCTGATGTATATTTTTCTATCATCTGGATCTCTCTAGAAGTTTGAGTCTGTATAACCCTTAACTTATAGCTCATTTTCTTCATATAGCTTGAGAGAAATGGTAGAGATTATATTCTCTTACACAAGCCAACTAACCTTGTCATTAAGCATCTAATGCTTTCTTGCAATGGCCAACACAAAATGTGAATGCCATACCAAAGCATAAGAAATGTTAAGCTAAAGACAATGGTTTTGTCATTAAGCATTCAATGCTTTTTTTCAATGGCAAACACATAAATGTGGAGGCCATACCAAAGCATAAAATGCATTAACTAATGACAAAACTATTAGGTGTATCCAAGCCACCTAATAGACATAATTGCTTGGATGACATGGTAAGGCATATGGTTTTGTCTCCAATGGTAAATAAAAATCAATATATTAATAATGATTTATTTACCTTCAATTATGTTGTAGTAATTATCTCATAATTATTACTAACTTGATTATCTCATAATCAAGACTTGATTATCTCATAATCAAGACTTGATTATCTCATAATTAAAGAATTCTAGAAAATATTAAGTTAAACTAATTTAACATAGTTTTCATTTGTGACAATAAATATTATTAATCTTATTAATAATATATAAATAAATATAATGTGAGCATATAATTAGACAATCTAATTATATTAGGTTTGCTACAGTTAATCGAGCTAGCACGGGTTAACGCAGTCACTTAATATTATGCATTCAGTAATTATCATATAATTATTAAAATCATATATTAACTTTTAATATATAATTTCAAGTGTGACAAAATATTATTAATCATATTAATAATATTTATACATATGTGAGTATATAATTAGACTATTCAATTATACTAAATCCGATACTGTATATTGAGGTAGCACGGGGACCAAATGGACCTACGGTTCCGAACTCCAATAATCTCGAAATATTAATTAAGCTCCTAATTGAATATTCTGAATTATTAACTCCGGGTTATTCCACTAAGAATCCGAAGTTGCACTCTCGTTGCCGCAAATGATATATTAAGCTGAACCAAGTCGGTGTCCATCGATATAGTCACTGCATACAAATTGACCCTTCACGAGTATCTCGTAATTAGAGTCGGGTCATAATATCCATTATATCCCTCTAATTATTTTTACCTTAAGAACCATTGATTCTCTAATGAACGATTTATTCATAACCATTATGAATTTTAATATTTCTATTCGTAATAAAAAGACTTGAGCGCTCAAACCGTTCAAGTACCAAATCAACCCCTTAAGAAAGATACTCTTCTACTTCTTACAAGAAATAGTGAACTCAATATCTATGTAAGACGTTCCCAGCTACACAACAGACCATGTTCCCAAAGTACGAATCTATTGGTCAGGACTGTTACACCAACCTCACATTTGTAAATCAAATGACATGGCCTGCCATGTAGGAATTCGTAGTACACTCAGGATTAAGATCAATCCATATATGACCATCTAGTAGATCGAAATGATTTTCTTTGTTTAACAGATATTATAAGAAAGTCATTTCCATCTGGGTCCAGTCCTATATGATCACATCATACAAGGTGCCTCCATTATCATGTCTCTACATGGACGATCCCGGATAAAGGTCATCATACAAATTTAGAATGGACTGCATTTATAGATAAATCACAAACAAAGTACCTGTTTTGTTTGCTCTCTATGGACTATTTAAGATTACTAACTTCAAACTTAAATCCTCGTGTATGACACTCATACACTAAGTCTGAAGGCATATAAGTAATCTATGGTATTCGAGATAATTATAATATGCGAAATTAAACAAACACTTTGATAAATGAATAATGCATCATTTTATTTCAAAACACATAAAGCCGTTTACATTACATATAGCTCCAGGGCATACATCCCAACACATAGAACTTGTGTTGTAGATCTTTCGCCTAATTGAATTTCTGGTTCCATCTCAGATTCCTTAATATTAGGATCAAACTCATCAAGTTCAGTCTCTCTACAATTCCCACTTTCTCTCAAAAATTACTTTTAAAGAAAACTGAAAAAACGAACAATAAATACATTTCGTTGTTCGGAATCGTAGAATTGATATCCCATGAAATTATCAGGATATCCAACAAATTTAAAATATGCGAAATTAAAAATCTTTTCTGATTTTAAGATCTTTTACCAATTAAGCTTACGATCAACTTTCTCTATTATATATAAACAACCTATATGCAAGTTTCTAATTTATAAAAATGTAATAAATAAAACTTGCAATATGCAAAGAGTTAAGAAATAGAGAAAATAACACCGTGATTTATAATGGTTCGGCCCACAATACCTACGTCCACTCTTCCAAGCCGCGCTTGAAGCTTTTCACTAATAACGAGTTTCCATGGCTCACTCATAACCAATAGTTTTACGCAAGGTGCACTCCGAACCTTTACACTTTGAGTTTTCAACGTAGGCTCACTCGAAAACCTTTACAATTATCCAAATAATGGGATTTCACAAACCGCAAGTGTCTTGTATAAAGAAGTTATAAAACACACTTGGGCACTCACAATGATAAGGAAGATTGTGTGAGTTGGTTACCCAAGTGATCAAAGCTCACTACAAGTGTATAAGAAGGTGTAGTGTATGTGAGCTTGATGTATGAGTGTATATGATTATGAAGGTTTAATAAACACTCTTGTTTTTTGCTCTATGAGATGTATGAAGGTTGTGTGATATGTCTCATGTATGGCAAAAATGAATTGGGGCTTCAATTTACAGTAAAATGCAAGATAATCCGCAACAACTCTTTCTGATATCGGTATACCGGTCTCTTACACCGGTATGTCGATTTCTAACGAATTTATTACCATTTGAAGAACTAGCAGTTAGACCGGTATGGTAATCGGTATGATGACCGGTATGTAAACCAGTATGGTTTGGCCTGAATCCAGAATGTATGAAAAATTCAGCTCTGATCGGTATGTAACTTGTATGCCTGACTAGACCGGTATGGTGACCGGTATGCCTGACTCAGTAAGTTTCTGATGACCAGTCAATCATGACAGCACTCGGTATTTTGGCTATAAGTTTCACTAGAAAATTCCAAATCATGATCTGTAAATTTCTACGTAACCTAGACACATATATATATCTTCTGTAAAAATTTGAGCATCAAAAATATTAAGATGAATTTTATAAAATTTTTCTAATGTGACATGTATGCAGAAAATGCACATATGAATATGTTGTAGTAAAATGGCTCTAGCAAAAGTTCTATATATCGGAATTGTGTTCCGTTTGAACCGTAGAAAACTAGAGACACATATCTATCTAATTTGAAGCTTAATTCAACTATTTGCTAATATTTCAAAACCATTTTCCGATACAATTGTGCATTGAAATTCATTTTGGTGCAAATAAAGTCAAATGATTCATTAAGCATTCTAAGTCATTTCAAATGCAAATGATGCAAAATGTATGATTCCTAAGAGCTTTAAAAAATTTGAATAAACTCACTTACAATTAATTTTAGCTCTTAATCATTATTTTGATCTTCATATTGCTTGGCTCCTTTGACTTTTTCATCATCTTTTTGCCTCTTTATCATTTTAGCTTTCTTGATCATCTTGTAGCACATTTTAGCTGTTCATCAACAATTACTTCGAAATCTTTTTGTAATATCTCGCTAATGAGCGTCGATGACTTCAAGTGTTGACGTCATCAAAATCAATCATGCGACTATGTCGCTAACAATCTCCCCATTTTTGATGATGGCAACCTTTAAAACTTGTGAGCTTCTGAGAGTTTAAACATTGACGATTTTTCTCCCCATCAATATTAGCTCCCCCTCTGTAGGCATTGCATTTTCGTATGTGAAACCCGATGATGAGTCTCAGTTGGAGGCACTACCTTTTTAGCTAAGGATATTGTGGGAAACGGAGGTCGGAAGGGGAAATTCAGAATAAGTACGTCATCAAGTTCATTTCACAAGTTCACTGTCTTCGTTTGTGCTGCGTTCGTTACTTCGTTCGAACTTCAGGCAGATTACGGACGTTCGTGCAGCGTCGAATTGGCATTCGAATGGCGTCGGTGTTTCTGGTGGTTTGCTGCTAGCCTCGCACCCCAGCCCAATTAGCCCCCCAAAACCCATAAAAACACATCCCAATTTAATTGAATTAAACATTAAAATTAAATAAAATATTTAAACCATTTACCAATTAAATAAAACACAAAATATAATCATACCTATTAAAGATAAATCAAATATATTAACTTCCTAACTAAACAAATCACATACTAAATTAAAAAGATGTCATGCCTAATTAAAATCAATCATAACAAATTAAATATTTTGTATTCCTAATCTAGCCAAGATTTGTCCCCCCCCCCCCCCTCAATCTTTGACTTTCCTTGCTCAACACCAAATCATATCTCTCTTTAATGCCAAAATCCCTTCCTTGTGAGACAAGGTGAAGCCCTAGCCCTTCTCTATATAAACAACCCCTAACCAAGACATGCACTCCTCTAGCTCATACAGAGAACTCAGAGAAAAATCACAACACAAAGAGCCTTAGCCACTCACGGTAATAGCAACAAGAAGAACACAAACCATTCCCCTCATCTCCTCCACTCCATAACCGAAAATAGCACCCTCCTAAACCTCTACCCATCACCGAAAATCTCCCCTTGCGGTAGCCCCCCCATCACCGAAAATATACTCCCAAAACAGTCCCTAAAATCCCTTAAAACAATAACATAAACTGCACTTATAATCCTTGAAATAACCACACAAAACTACACTAAAAGAACCACGAAAAATACTCGAAACAGTCCACTAAAACAGTAAGTAGAAAATACAGAGGAAACGGCAGCGAAACCACAAGGAAACAGCAGCAAAACGGAGTTGAAACAGTAGCTCGAGCGGCTAAACAGCGAAGGAAAATGCAAACCAGTGAACCAGAAAAGTTACAGAGCTTTACCCCTTCCGATCTTCGTGAAACGCGAGTCCGAGAGACGGCTTGAAAGGTTAGACCTGAGAGTACTTTTCACACTCATATTTATTTGATTCTTGCTATTTATTTCGACTGTATTTTAATTATTTGTTGAATCTTGTGTGTATGATGCGTGTTGTGGGTATTGGATGAATGAAAGAGTGTCGCCTCTTGCGGTATATAGGATGGAAACCCAGACGTAAATTCCGTAGCCGAATCCGAATGGACGGTAGTGCGGTCTGTACTTGAGATACAACTCCACGTACCGCTTGAATAAACGGCACCTTCTTTTGTTTCATGTTACTTTGATTTATTTATTTATTTCTCGTCACTTTAATTCTGCATGTTGCTTATTTACGTATGATTCAATCGAGCACATGGGCTTAGTAAGTGGAATGAAATATCCCCTATGGGGAAGGGTTAAAGCCCTTTACCACGATGCTTCGCCGCGCACGTTAATGTGTGTTCGGTTGAATGTAAGACACGTTCAATCGAGCATACTAGTTTGATATTATTGCTTTTAATTCTATGTATGTATGATTCAATCGAGCGCATGGGCTTAGTAAGTGGAATGAAAGATCCCATATGGGGAAGGGTTAAAGCCCTTTACCACGATGTTTCGTCGCGCCGGTTGATGTGTGTTCGGTTGAATGCAAGATACGTTTAATCGGACATACTGAGCTTGACATTGTTGTCTTTATTCTTTATGTTGCATGCATCAGGTCTGGTTCCGTTCGAACGCATTCTCGAACGCTATACGAACGCGAACCTTCTGTTTATCGTTCGAACGCGTTCTCGAACGCTATGCGAACGCACACGCACTTTCTTAGTCTCATAATGCATCAGGTATGGTTTCGTTCGAACGCGTTCTCGAACGCTATACGAACGCGAACCTTCTGTTTACCGTTCGAACGCGTTCTCGAACGCTACGTGAACGCACACGCACTTTCTTAGTCTTATCATGCATCAGGTCTGGTTCCGTTCGAACGCGTTCTCGAACGCTACACGAACGCAAACCTTCTGTTTACCATTCGAACGCGTTTTCAAACGCTACGCGAATGCGCACCCACTGAACTGAGTCCTTTTCATTAGATTTCATGTATAGTTTTCCTAGTAGTTATCCCCACATGTATGAATACAATGTGTTTAATGTATTACAATTCATATACTTATGTCATGATAACATTTGAGTATTATTTCTTGTGGTGTATCGGATGGAAACCCAGACATAAATTCTGTAGTCGATTCCGAATGGACGGTAGTACGGTCTGTACATGGGATACTATTCCACGTACCACTTGAGAAGGTGCTCACATGTGTGCTTGTGTGGTTAGTATGTGTGCTTGTGTTTTCTTGAATAATATGCCAATGAAATTGTATGTTTGTCGCTCCTTTGATGTATTTCCAAGCATGCAATCTTAGATGTGAAATATATGTGTAAGTTTCATTTTGTACATGTGAATTTAGAAGCATGATACTCTTGGAAATAAGTGCTACTTAAGCCTGATTAAATTATTACATAAATCCTTTCATCACAAGTGGCATGAGTAAGGGACCATTCTGAACCCAACGGTTTGAGGTCTTCCCTTGCGAGGGGTGAGTGCGGCCTTAAATCTCATTTTCCCGGTTCACACCGGGTGGCGACTCCATTATTCTCCGGTTTAGTCCCCCGTGGCTACTCCGTACTCCCGACCGGGCCGCGAGCCCGGGACAGCATGTGTCGCCCAGTTCATGTGTTCCCACACCCTAAATGTGTGATTGTCTTCAAAATAACTCTATAAGACTTAGAAAAATACATTAGTATATTTACTCACCCTTAATACAATGGTGAGTGTAAAACAAGTTTTAATCTTATTTCTAATGATTTCTCCCCCTTTGACATTATCAAAAAGTGGAGAAGTAAGAATTAAATGCTAATGAGATACCAATTAAAAAATGTGCATTTTCAAATGATGATTGATTACGCCCAAATATGACTTGCGGTTATCGCAGTATAGCTGGGGTGTCGATTCCTCAGAGAGATGGTTACAATAGAACTAATTCACTTAAACAAAAACGTTAACGGTAACTTAATAAATAAAACGATAAAAATTGGTAATTAATTAAAGATAAATAAAATAATGAAGAGATAATGAAAGATAACGGCAGAGAGATATGACAAAGCTTCGGGAATCCCTCTTGCATCGAACTCCTATATTTAGTTATTGATTCCTTTTTATTACACAATTGAAGGTTTCACATCCCAAACCAACAATTGGAAGGTATTCAATTCTACGCATATTAAATTTTAAGGTAATTAATGATTATTTTATCTATGTTAATATAACACAAAAGTCATCGTTACGAGCTATCTAACGTCGACAATATACCCTCAGGCAATACTGCAGCAGAAGACCAACACATAAAACGACTTTACCAGTCACAATTAAATTCGCAAACCACACATAGAAGAAGCATGACTGGATCTATATGGGATTTGACAAAACATAATTTCTGGATTAATAAATCGAATGATGATAGAAAATAATAAACATCAATTTATTAAACGATTAAAAGGTACTCGTAGGAATCAAAAAATAAATAATAAAAATCCAACACAAGAGTTCATCCCTAACTTTGCCTAGGGGATTAGTTCCCCATAAAAGAAATAAAAATAACCCGGGATTGGAGATAAATATTGTTCTGAATCATCACGGCTCCGCGTCCCGACTTCTTCGTTCTGATTTCTTCTCTCTCAGTGCTGACTGCCTTCTTCTTTCTCTTACGCACAGCTCTCGACTGTTCTTCCCTCTCTTTGTTTTCTCGGCAGCAGCCCTCTGATTTTATTTGTATTTTTCTTATTATGCGCAGCAAGGGTGTTTCTTTCACGCACCAGCCTCTGTCTTCTATCTCTTGTGTTGTTTATATATTATATGATAAGATTCCACAATCAAGATATTGAAGGGAGAAAATCAAGGAATCTCAATTTTGAATCTTTATAATTATGTCATTTATCTAGTAGTAATCATTTCCTTTCATTGTAATCTCTTTCCTATTTAAATTTCAAACAATGTGTATATATAGTGCTAAATGGCATTGTGAATAATAAGAAAAATACATTTCTTCAAACTTATCCTCTTCAATTCTACATGTATCAGAGCCCAGATCCCTTTCTTAAGTTTTTTTCCAACATCACTTGGCAAATATTTCTCCACTACCTCCATCCCCTTTTCCAATGGCCGCCGACGGTACCCAAAATGTCATCTCCAACGCCCAAGAACCTACAAAACCCTTGATCATAGTTTTCATCCACAACTCCATCAAACTCACATCAACGAATTACCTCTCCTGGAAAACCCAAATTGAAGTCATCTCATCGGCTATGATTTACAACAACACACATGATGAAAATCATCACCACCCCACCACGTACCATCACCACAAATAATGTCACTTCTCCAAATCCCCGAATATCACACCTGGCTACGCCAAGACAACTAATCTTTGCAGCTCTGGTCGGCACCCTATCACCATTTCTAGTTCCTCTCATCACCCAATCTACCACCACCTATGAAGCCTGGCAAACCCTTGCCAACACCTATGCCCGTCCATCTCGTGGTCACATCAAACAACTCAAGATCATCTTAAACACATCACCAAAGGTCCTAAAACCATTACCGAATACATGCAATCCATCAAAGCCACAGTCGATCAACTTGCCGCCCTTGGAAAACCTCTTGACCATGAAGATCTAATTGAAAAAGTGCTTGACGGACTTGACGATAACTATCAGTCCATCATCGACTTTGTCAATGGCCGTGATTCCCCTATTCTCTTTGATGAAATCCATGAAAAACTCATCAACAAGGAGTTATCTCTCCACAACAGGACCAGCTCCCATTCCCACCCGGCATCCGCACATCCCACCAATGTTCGGACCTACAACCGACCTCATGCGCCACTCAGCTACCGTAATATGTGCTCATAAAAAAAAACCTAATATTCAATGCATGCTTTTTTTGCTTTCCAATTTAGTCAACTTTGCAACTCTTCTCTTGGCCCCACATATTTCTTCTTTAAACTTTGCTTCACGCCATTTAGTCTTTTATTTTGGCTCTCTCTCCAATTTCTTCAATTGTAGCATGGTCAAAATTGATGGCTATATAAGAGGGCCCCACGTGATTGCTCTCTTGCTTCATGACGCCACCTTTTGCCTTCACATGGCGCCGTGGCGCCTCACTCCCTGGATTTTGTATGGGATTGTGGCACCGCGACGCCAGTTCAATCTTTGCTCTTCGCGTTCTCGGCTCCTGTGTATGTCCTATGCATCCCTAAACACTTGCAATTGTCCCAGGATCCATGTATTAATATTCCTATGAATAAAAATCACTAAATTAGTGTAAATAATAAATATTTCTAAATTAATATAACAATAGAAACTATGTGATAAAATATAGAATATATAACTAAATACTTAACAATAAACCTAGATAAGTGATGTTTCAAAGTACATTTTCATGCACTTATCAATGATACCAAAATTTATAAATATGCATATTTAGTATTTCTCCCTTTTGCCATAAAATGTAGAAATCATGCATAATGTAATTCTAAAAAATTTATACCATGATTATCAATTTGAATAATGATTAATGCATTTCAATGATTTCTTCCCTTAATTATGATACCAATTAATTAAATATTCATGTTTTTCATTATACCAATGGGAAATTATGTTGATGTACATGCATTTCATGATATCAACCTAAAATTTATATCAAGGTGTATTCATTTCATTTTCATTCAAAATATGTTAAATGGCAAAGGCATATTCAATGCAAATCAATCAAATGATCACACATATGTCATTTAACTCAATAAATTCAATGTGATACTTATTGATACAAAACGAGGTTTAAATGTATGATTAAGGCATTTAATGATATCAAATGAACAATTGATACCAATAAAAAGTTGAATATATTGCCTAGGGGTGAGCAACGGTTCCGGGTCTACCCGGAACCGATTGAAACCGGACCGATTTTTCGGGTTTGGAACCGGAACCGGTTGTAATCGGGTAGGTTCCGATTCCAAAAATGAAGGAACCAATTTTATCCGGGTAGGTTCCGATTCCAAAATTATCGGAACCAGAACCGGACCATGGAACCGGTTTTTGGAATCAAAGGTTTATTGGATAAACAGCCATGACCGTGAATGGGACAGATGGATCCCCAAATTCGTATGGAGCCTGAAATTTGGTTAATGACTACTTGATCTAAAATATTTAAGGAATCCTACAGCTTCTAACATTACAAAGTACACGACTTTCGCTTGGATGTTCTCCGGAACAAGTTTATCAGATTAGGTTCTTATCAGCACCACCAAAGACATGATTTGCATTTTAGTGATCCTGATTCAATATTTAAAAGCCAAGATATTGAAGGAAATTCAAAGCTGAAAGCACATTTAATTAAAAATGTATTGTTCTCTGAAATCAAATATGAAAAATCTTCCCTACACTTGGTGCACATACATCCACTTGACATGTGCACATTATTAAAATATGATACTTGATGCAGCATGACTCTACAAATAATTAATCACCAACCAAGTTGGTGTTTTCCGATAAAAAAAACAAGTTTCAGCAAGATAACCAACCCAAAACAACACAGCCATCACAAGCTCCAATTAATCATACAACTAGTGCAACATCATTAGGTTATAGTGGTACACATATATACCACATCTTAATAAAGAAGCAGTGTAGTAAACTGACATGACTGCTTCAGGGAGAGAGACAGAGAGAAATTTGGTATATATGAAAATAAAGTACACGACTTTATTTTCACAACTAGGCAACTCAATGCACTGATAATTTTCCTAATTGTAAATGAAAACATAAAGGATAATGAGGGTTGACGAGCATTAAAAGTCTAAAACTTCATTTTCTTCGTTCTTGAGCTTCCGCACTCCGATTTGGTCCCCGTTTTTCATATGGACTCGTATTGAAATGTAGTTTTCATTAAAATATTTTAAAATAGGGTAATTCGGAATCGGACCGGAACCAGATTAGAACCGAATAATAGGGTACCATGTTTAATTGGGTAGGTTCCGGTTCCACTTAGTGCGGAATCGAATTTTTCCGGGTAGGTTCCGGTTCCATGCGGAACCGGAACCGAACCGGTTTTGCTCACCCCTAATATTGCTTAATCACTTGTATGCTTCAAAATATATTAATCAATTTGAAATAAGCATACACACATAATTTAGAGGAAACGGTACCAATGTTTTCGTGAGTACGGAGTTTACCTATTACCATAGTGGTTCCTCATTTCTTTGAGCCTTTGGGATCAATTTGTAATTCTATTTAAGATCCTTTCCAAAGCTCCTCCTACAAGATTGTCAGTTGCGTTTTGGTACCCAACCTTTCTTGGGTCCATTAGGGTTAAATTTGATTTCTTAAGAAATTCATGCATTTTTAATCACATTTTTGTTCATGCACGCAAAAATTTTGTATCCTTTTTCATTACATGCATGGCATGTGACATTTTCATTTTTAGCAATGTCAATATGAGAGTCGGATGCCTTAACAAAATAATTCTTCAAAAATTTTCTTTTAATATAAGACCTATATCATAATCCTTCTTTTTTAAATGCATATTTTTGGGGATCCAATAAGCATATTAAAATTTTTCTGTCCCAATGTGAATTTACTAACTATGTTTTGCAAATCTATAACCTTTGTGTTTAATAAAATATTTTCATTCAAAATAGATTCACATTCACACATTTTTGAGCTAGATGACATATTAGATATGACATTTTCAAGTTCTAGCTTTTTATTTCTTAAACATGTATTTTCATCATTTAAGCATGCAATTTTTTTTTCATGTTTGGCCTTTAAGCATATAATCTCATTATCTAACACATGCAATTTTATCCATACAAGATGCATGTTCATTTTTAAGTGATGAATGCTCATTTTTAACCAATTTTAATTTCTTTTTAAGAATATTACACAACTCATTTAAGCCATTAAAATAATCAAGTAAATCATTACAATCTTGAGAGTTGTGTACCGCTTCTTCTTCGTTTTCAAAAAAGAAATCCTCATCCTCAATAGCCATGAATGCTATTGTTTTGTCTTTGACTTAGACTTCTTCCTCCTCGGATGAGCTTGAATCGCTATCACTCCAAGTTGAAGTAGTTTTCCTTGTTTTTTTCTTAGATTTTCCTTTCATTTTCCTCAATGGGCAATCGGTAGCTATATGACCGGTTTGTTGCATTCATAGCAAAAAAATTTCATGTTCTTCCGCGGGCATTCCATCTTTGATTTTCCTTTAGGCTTTGTGGATTTGAGGAGCTTCTTGACCTTATTGGTTATTATTGCCAACTCATCATAACTATCATCTTCACTTGAGCTTGAGTCATCTATTTTTCTTACTTTCAAAGCAAGATTTTTCCTTGTTCTCTTCTCATCTTCCTCATTTCGATCCATTTTGATCTCCACTTCATACTCGAGTAATTTACCGACCAAATCATCTAACTTTAAGGTGTTCATGTCGTTTGCTTCTCTACTGGAGGAGGTGTAGCTTCTATATTCCTTAGGAAGTAATCTAAGGATTTTCTTCACTTGATCCGTTGGCCCAATGATTTTTCCCAAAGCTCCCAAATGATTGATGATGATTGTGAATCTCGAAATCATGTGATCAATTTCTTCCCCAGATTCCATCGTGAAACTATCCAATTCGCACATAAATCGGTTGATCTTCGATTCCTTCACTTGGTTTGTGCCCTCATTGACTATTTCCAAAGACTTCCACAAATCATATGCATTTCCACACTCCGAAAGCTTATTTATTTGACTTTGATCAATATCACAAAGGAGTTGGTTGAGTGTCTTAGCATTTTGTGAGGCTTGTCTTAAATCCTCATTATCCCATTCTAAAGTCGGCTTTGGAATCTCAACGCTATTGTTATCATTCTTCGTTGGTCCTTTTGCACCCCGTGTAATTACCAAATAAGATGGCGGATCAACGGCTAGAAGGTAGTTTAACATCCTCATTTTCCAATAGTTGTAACCGGATCCGGTGTAAAATGGAGGTCTAGTTGTTGAAAATTCTTCAGCAAGATTTGATGAGTTGTTTGTAAATGCCATGGTCTATTCTCAGACAGTTAAGTCTTTAATAAGAATACCTCGCTCTGATACCAACTGAGATTCCCTACAACTAATAGCGATAAACTAAACTCTATACCCAAGAGGGGGGTGAATTGGGTTACGGCTAAAATATGCGGAATTAAAAAATTTTGCTGATTTTAAGCTCTTTTACCAATTAAGCTTAAGGTCAATTTTCTCTATTGTATTTAAACAACCTATATGCAAGTTTCTAATATATAAGCATGTAATAAATAAAACTTGTAATATGTAAAGAGTTAAGGGATAGAGAAAATAACACCGTGATTTATAATGGTTCGGCCAACAATGCCTACGTCCACTCCCTCAAGCCGCGCTTGAAGCTTTTCACTAATAACGAGTTTCCATGGCTCACTCGGAACCAAAAGTTTTACGCAAGGTGCACTCTGAACCTTTACACTTTGAGTTTTCTACGTAGGCTGACTCGAAAACTTTTACAATTACCCAAACAATGGGATTTCACAAATCGCAAGTGTTTTGTATAAAGAAGTTATAAAACACACTTGGACACTCACAATGATAAAAAGATTATGTGAGTTGGTTACCCAAGTGGTCAAAGCTCACTACAAGTGTTTAAGAAGGTGTAGTGTGTGTGAGCTTGATATATGAGTGTATATGACTATGATTGTTTAATAAACATTCTTGTTTTTGCTCTACGAGATGTATGAAGGTTGTGTGTAATGTCTCATGTATGGCAAAAATGAATTGGGGCTTCAATTTATAGTAAAATGAAAGACAAGCCCCAACAATTCTTTCTGAGACCGGTATGCCGATCTCTTACACTGTTACGCCGATCTCCAACAGATTTATTACCGTTTGAAGAACTAGCCGTTAGACCGGTATGATAACCGATATAATTACCAGTATATAAATCGGTATTAATACCGGTATGGTTTGGTCCGGTTCCAGAATGTATGAAAAATTCATCTCTGACCAGTATGTAATCGGTATGCCTGACTAAACAGGTATGGGACCAGCATGGTGACCGATATTCCTGTCTCATTAAGTTTCTGATGACCAGTCAATCATAACGGCACTCGGTATTTTGGCCATATATTTCTCTAGAAAATTAAAAATCATGATCCATAAATTTCTACATACACTAGACACATATATCTATCTTCTATAAAAATTTTAGCTTAAAAAACATTAAGATGAATTTTATGGAATTTTTCTAATGTGACATGTATGCAGAAAACGCACATCTAAATATGTTGTAGTAAAATGGCTTTAGAAAAAGTTCTATATATCGGAATTGTGTTCCGTTTGAACCGTAGAAAGCTAAAGACACATATCTATCTAAAGGTATATCATTTGAAGTTTAATTCAACTGTTTACTAATTTTTCAAAATTTTTTCGATGCATTTGTGCATTGAAATTCATTTTGGTGCAAATAAAGTGCAAATGATTCATTAAACATTCTAAGTCATTTTAAATGAAAATGATGCAAAATGTATGATTCCTAAGAGCTTTAAAACATTTGAATAAACTCACTTACAATTAGTTTTAGATCTTAATCATTATTTTGATCTTCATCTTGCTTGGTTCCTTTGATTTTTTATCATCAATTTATCTTTTTATCATCTTTGCTTTCTTGATCATCTTGTAGCACATTTTAGCTCTTCATCAACAATTACTTCGAAATCTTTTTGTAATTTCTCGCTAATGCACGTCGAAGACTTCAAGTGTTGACGTCATCAAAATCCATCATGTGACTGTGTCGCTAACAACACCAACATCACTGCCCACTGTTCTAACTACCTCTGTCACCACCCATAACATTGTTATGATAACAATCACAATAACAACTACAAATAAGAAAAACATAAAAAAGAAAAAAAAAAACAAAATGAAAATGAAAACATAAACAATACCACATCATATAGTAACAGTAAAAAAATTCATAATCGAACATTATCATAACAACAAACAATAACAACAATAAAACCAACAGAAATTTAAATCAGTAACAACAGAAAAACATCAGGAAAACTAAAAAATAAAAGAAAAATAAAACACATTTTCGATTGGGGACGGAGACGTCTTCCTCGATCAGAAACTCTAGCTTTGCTTGCTAGTGGCGGCTGAAAAATGGCTGCTGTAGGTGACTATCGACGGTTTCCACGTTGTTAAGGGAGAGGTGTGCTGGCTGCTGCGTGTGGCGGTTCGAGGCTGCTGTGCGCGCCGGTCTACAGTTCCAAGTTACAGAATTTTGAAACGAATTTCACTCTGCTTTTATTATTTTTTCCTCATTCTTTTATAGGCAAAGAGGATAAGGTTACAAGACAAGCATGATAAGGTCTTGTATTTACTATTATAGAAACCTAAGAGGTCCTAACTAGTTATAGGGTTTCTATAACTCAGGTAATTATGTTTGCATGTCTAATTCAATGTATGAATATATATTGACCATCAATATAAGGCCAAAGTATGTGCTTACTTGCTACTATAATCAAATTATCTAAAGCTATATACACACACACACTTCATATTACTATTCAACATCCAATCCCATATTTGAGTTTTATTCATCTGAGAAAAATGAAGAAGCGGTGAAATGAGTCAAAATAACAAAATTTTAAAAAATAAAAGTGTTGACGAGTGTTTTTCGTTCTAGGGGCGATTCGAGAAAATCATTCCTCGAACAAACCTCCCACAAACAGTGAATTTGTTTGGTTTGTTGGGAGCCAAAACAAACTTGACAGACAAACAAGAAAACACACATATAAGAACAGAGGATTAAACGTGGTTCGACGGAATGGATCCAACCTACGTCCACAGATGCAAAAGAAGTAAAATCTTCCGTTTAGGGGCTTACATCATCAGTCTAAGAGCATAATGATACAACTCCGACCTACATCTTCGGGTCAGTACATCAAGTCAAGTGACGTCCTTCCTCGCATCTGCTACCAGATCGGGTCGATAAAACGCCTTCACTTCACTCACCTTCTCCTCAAAAAGAGTCAAGCCAACATTAAGCTCTTCAGCCGCATTAGTTATGAGCATGTATAAATGTTGAGAAATAGCTTCTCTTGATGAAAGTCTGAACTATTATGATTTTCTTCTAACTTATATCTTCTAATGATCATCTTCCCCGTGTGTATGCGACTGTGCCTCTGCTGATTCTCCCGAGTTCACTTCTCAGTGTTACAAAACCAAAACCGACATCCTCGGGTCGGTCTTCAAATATAACCGAATTTGATCGATTGGCCGGTTCGGACTCCTCTGAACCTGGGCCCTCATCTTGATGAGTGAAATCACCTTAATATCTTTCTTCATATTTTGAATCTTCTCATGTCCGAAAACACCATTACCAAAAAATTTACCAGGCATGTATGATACATGATACATCGTATGCTACTGGCTCTCTTTGTAATTACTATTTGAAGACAAAATAATTAAACAGACTGATATTGATGAGATTAGAGCTTTAGATATTGATGGGTTACAGCTTTCCAAGATTAAAAAAAAAAAAAAAAAAAAAAAAAAAAAACCACACGAAATTAAGGGAAAACAATTAATTAGATCTCAGAATAGTCTACAAATCATGGCTTAGAAAACTGGAAAAGTTGAGGAATCTAATGAAAGGGTAAGATGAGAATAAGTGCTTGGTGGAAAAAAGGTGTTTAAAAATAAGAGATATTGCAGGCTTTCCAGTACAAAAATCCACTCTCACTTTCATAAAATTATAATATTTTTTTTCCAATTTCATGTACTTGCTGACAGACTCCACATGCTTATGTAGAGAGGTCCAGACTTGAGACCCACAAACATTTATTATTATATTTTGTCCACATGGAAGTGGGAGAACCATGACCTCCTATTTAGCAGATCTAATCATCACCACCTCTCACATTCTCATCTCCTTCCTCGACTTAAAATATTCCTTAATTCTGATCATTCTCTTCTGTTTATTGGGATATTCACATGCTAATGCAAGGCTATGCCATTCCAATTTTTAGATAATGGTCCTCTACTATATATATTATTATAGACTCTAGCTGCTGGTGTTGCCTTTCATTTCCAAGAAGAGATAGCCAAAAGACACAGAATTCATTTGTTTGTGTGAGTGAATGAGGAGACCCAAAAAACATCTCTCTTGGGTCTGGCAGTAGTATTAGTATTTTCATCACACTCCTTGGAAGGTGGGGGCTGGCTAGCTGTGCTAGTTAACTGTTTTTGTATTGTGCTGTGTTGGGTCCCCTTCTCTTTCTTTTCAGTTTGACACCCCCATTTCATTTTATCATTTTCGTTGCTCTTGGCTTTTGCTCAACATACTGTCTGCCTTATTCTCTGAAATTTAAAGACATGTGTTTTATCTTACTCATTATTTTTTTATTTCATTGTTAAAGAATTAATGTGGGGCTTTCTTTTTCTCTTCAGGAATCTGCTCTTTCATTCTCCTGAGTTGTGCCATTCCATTCATAAAAGTTCCCTGAAACAATAACAACTCTATGAGACAAACTCTGCTCCATGTATTAATTGCAAAAATAAATTTTGCAAGCTAGCTACACTACAGCACTTGTTGTTGTTTACTTGTAAGTTGCTATGAATTGAACACTCCGAATGGTTTATGCAAACTTTATGTCAATGCATGTTTCTAAAGTTGTTTATGCCTCGAGTATTTTTCTTAAAGACTACAAAATTCAATATCTCAGCTGGGTTAATTTCCTGATTTTTCCCTTGAATTTATAATTTGTGCTTGTGAGAGTAATGCAAGCTGAAATATTTACAAGTAATATTTCTTGTTAGTTGAGTTGAAGAGAAGAAGTTAAGATGTCTGCAAAGCTTCTACATTCCTTATCAGGTGAAAATCCAGATCTGCAAAACCAGATTGGATGTATGAATGGTATTTTTCAGCTCTTTGACCGCCACCATTTCCTTAGCTGCCGACGTTCTCACCATAACCACAGGAGGCTTCCTCCAGGTATCGTGAGGATATCTCTGTTAAGTTACTTCAACTTTAAGTCACAACTTTACCAGGCACAGTTTCTAAGTACATGTTCATTCCTGTATTTCTTAAATCTTAATTCAACACTTTGAAAAGTTTACTTTCCAGTTCAACATATCACATCAAGTTTCCTGCAGCTTCAGGATCAGGACAAGGTGACAACCATGGAACAAAACCCAATACTGCATTACGACGACGACCAAAAGTAAGAATTTTACATCTAAATTTACACATTTCTGAAAATATCTATGTATTCAACTAAGCTAATGCAATTCGTGATTGCAGGAAAAGGAACAGAAGAAGGCCGTTAAAGAGAAACAGAGGATTTCCACTGAATCATTTTCATCTTCCTCATGTTCATCAAGTTTTTCATCATTAGACAATAGACACTCTCACCCACAACCATCTTCATATGGCCAGGACAATTTCCCTGGTGACTTGCCAATTTACCAACCAAATAATTCTTTGCAATTAAGCAGGAAACCTGTTGATATTCGAGATGTTGTCAAAGACTCCACGTACAGAGAAGCCAGAGAGATATCAGTTAAAACTTTCACCAAAGAAAATGTTGGGGGCCAAACCTTGAAATACATGGATTCTCCAAGGCCTTTGCCGCAGCCGAAATCAGTCAAGCCCAGAGATTTGGATCAAAATGAATCATTTCGAGTTCTTGCAAGACTTCGAGAAGCATCTTGGAGTTCCAGCAAAAGGAAGAATGGAATTGCAGCAAAGGATGCTCCTCGGTTCTCTTATGATGGATGGGAATCACGAGATTCAATGAAATCCACAATAAAGCTCAAGGAGCTACCAAGACTATCCCTAGACAGTAGAAAGAGCTCTATGAGGGGTTCTACCACTGAAATGAAATCAAATTATCTCCTAGGAGGTCTTCAGAGAGTCCATGGGAACTCCAACAATATCTTGAACTTACAGCAAGACCCAGGTAGTAACAAACGTCCATCTAGCGTGGTAGCAAAGTTGATGGGATTGGAAACTTTCCCAGATGCCATGTCAACCAACGGGTATCAGCCAAATCAAACTGAAATCTTCTCAGATGTAGAATGCAATTCTTTTTCAAGATTATCAAGGACAATCGATGAAAACAAGCAAAATCGAATTTCTGGCTCCCCGAGGAATTCTATCAATGAACTTGTCTCGCCCCGGATAAAAAATGCCAATTCTGTAAAGAAGCCCATCACAAACTCTAAGTTTCCAAAAGAACCTGCTCCATGGAAGCAGCAAGATGGAAGTAAAGGTCAAACACCAGCTTCTCAGAGTCGAGAAACTCCAACCAGATCCCCAAACTCCTCTCTTTCTGTTTACGGTGAAATTGAGAAGAGGTTGGCACAACTCGAGTTCAAGAAGTCCGGAAAGGATCTCAGAGCTCTGAAACAAATACTTGATGCAATGCAGAAGAATAGAGAGATCTTAGAAAGCAGAAGAGAAGATCAAGCTTCTAACTTTGTGTCTCAAACAGGAAATAACAACAGTGTTGATCAGAGCTCAAAATTAGCAAATTTCGAAAACCTAAAAGGAGGCTGCCCAACTTCTATCAAAACTAAAGGGACTAGTTCTCCAAAAAGTTTCAGATCTCCAATTGTGGTTATGAAGGCAGCTAAATCCATGGAGAAATCCTGCAATTCTGCTTCCTTGGCAATTCAAAATGAGGCTTTATCGGGTCTCCAAAGACTTAGAATTGGTGACTCTGCAGCTGGCAGAAAGGAATCTGTTGAGAAGCGAACTAAAGATCCAACTCTAAGAAGCAATCACCTTCGGCACCCTTCCAGCCGACCCCTTCATCCCACAAATAAGAATACCAATGTCAAAAGTTCAAGACTGGGACAAATATCAAAGAGTTCTCACCCTACAACTGGAAAAAACAATTCAAATAAGGCTTTCGAACCATTGAACCCAAGACTAGAACAGAAGGAACTCAGAATGGAGAGGCGTTCCCATTCGAGAACCCCATCTTCAGAGTTGAGCAGATCCAGAGGGCAACCAATGGAATCAGGTTCTCTGCATAGGAAATCTAGATACCATTCTCCACATTTACAGCAAAGTGTTGACCAATTGAGCGACATCAGTCTAGGCATGAAATATTTGAGTCACCACGGTGATGCCAGTTCTCTGCAATCTGGGAGCTATATCAGCATGGGATCGAATGTTGACAGTGAAGTCTCAAGCATTGATAGGTCTGATAAGATCTCGGGTGCTTTCTTCCTGCATAGCCAACGGGTAAGTGTCAACACTCTTGCTCATTCAATTATTATTTGTTTCATCTAACAGCTTTCATTTCTCTCATTCAGGATCCAGCATCAAGGTATATTGGAGACAAATCAACTGCGGAACCTGCAATAGAGGGATCTGAACAACCAAGTCCTGTTTCTGTTCTTGATGCAACATTCTACAGAGATGAACCTCCATATCCACTGAAAAAGATAGCACAAGCCTTTACAGGTGAGGCTCTTGTTGGCTAATTACTATATTAAGAATAAATTGATTGAAGTTCCAATGTTGTGGAGTAAAACAATAACTATATTGATTGAAGTGTTCACTGAATCAATGAAATTAGAAATTGAATGGTTAAATCTTGTAATACTCAGCATGAATGTAAACACAGTAGCTTATTGAATGACTCTTTTTATATCACCGGTAACACCATAAATTCAAAAAAGTTATTTGCAAATAACCATTACAGGAAATAATAATTTATCTAGCCTGACGATGATGTAAGCTCCCAATTTAGTAACAACACCGTAGGTTCCCTCTTTTTGCTTCAACCACTAGCAGATAACACATTTTCAATCTTACTTAACAGCAAGAATGGAACAGAGTTTTCTGCTGATATACACATATTAGTTTGACTCCACTATCATCGGCATATACAACAATTAAGAAAACCAAAGCATTTAAATGTTACGTGAATCATTCTAGTATACCCACATATGTTTTTTACTTCCTAATACTTGAGAGTTTTGAAAAAATTTAGAATGATACGAAATAGGATGGCAGATCATATCTATAAGAGACTTGTAACTTTAAATTCATACTTTAGTTCATACTGCACTAAGATACAAAATATTAAGAAAAATTATTCAAGACATAAATTAGGAGGTCTGGAGAGAAAATCCATGTAAATGATGAAAAAATGCGAGAGAACGAACCTATTCTCACAGCAGTGTTTGTTACAGCATCGGGGGCTTTCATGTACTGATTTTCTTTTCTTCTTCTTGCTACAGATGATGAGGCCCTGAATTCTAACGAAGCAGAGTGGAGTGCAATGGATTTAAATCACATAAACAACTGCAGAAAACCCAGATTCAGTTTTGAGAATGATTATAATAAGTTACAAAACATGAAGCACTTGGTTCGGAATGATGTGCATATCTACCCCACACATGAAAAATCTATCATTGATGAAATTGCAACCATCTATGAAAGCACAGATCCAAACCACAGATACATATCACAAATATTTTTAGCATCAGGCCTCCTCCGAGATGCAGAATCAGACATCATGAGTATTAAGCTCCATCCATCTGGCCACTTAATCAATCCTAACTTGTTTTTTGTCCTGGAGCAAACCAAGGCATGCATCAGGCTTCCAAATGTTTTGCACAAAGGTAAGAAGATTACCCATTCAGAATATACCACTGAGAAAGCCGATAGGAAACTTGTATTCGATGCTGTTAATGAAATTCTGGTGCAAAAATTACCGTTGCAAGTGTCTTCCGAGAAGTGGTTCTCACCAAGTAAGCTGACTCAGAAACGGTCAAGCGTGGAGCAGCTTCTGAGAGATGTGTGTTCAGAGGTTGATCGCCTACAAGCTAACAACTCTAACTGCAACTTAGATGATGAGGATGACAGTATGACAAGCATCATATGGGAAGATCTGAAGCATCGGTCAATGGATTGGACAGAGTGCCAGAGTGAAATTTCTTGGTTAGTCTTGGATGTTGAGCGATTGATCTTCAAAGACTTGATAAGTGAGGTTGTACGTAATGAGACAGCCAGTCTGCAAGGCCACCCTGGTAGACATTGCAGAAAGCTTTTTTCCGAGTAATGCTTGTCATGTAGTAGTTTTCACCTTATTATTTCAGTTACATCCCGAAATCTAATTAGAGGGGAAGACTGGTCTGTTCAAATTTCTGCATTGTAGTTTTAGGATAAAACCACAATAATCTCTAGAGCAGATTGAGCCTTGTTTAACCATGTATATATCTAAAAGGTGCTTATAACATACATGTAACTAAATGTATATGCAGCTATATGTCTACCTTTTCAAAGCTTCCGTTCTAGCTATGCTCCTCTAATTACTGTGTAACAGGGTCACAACCCTTTCTTTTGTTACTGTGAAGAAAAATGGAAAAGTAAGCTGTATTACCTACGTCATTTTCTTCTTACCATAAATACACAAACACGAAAAATTCCTAACCCACAATCTACATATTTTCTGTACAAGACGACACAAAAATACTGTCACAACAACTACATTCCCGATTGATACCATCACCACTAGATTTAGCACAAAAAAGGATTAACTAATTGCTGTAAAACAAGTACTGGTGTTTAAAGATCGAACACTTACAAAAACTGAATTTGTTTAACCATGTATATCTCTAAATGTGCTTATGACATACATGTAACTAAATGTATACCTTTTCAAAGCTTCCGTTCTAGCTATGCTCCTCTAACTACTGTGTAACAGACTAACAGGGTCACAAGTACTGGTGTTTAAAGATCGAACACTTGCAAAAACTGAATTTGTGATTCTTTTTTTATTGTAATGTTGGCATTAAAAATTTCAAGCCGGCATAAATAATATTTTTTTCTCTGTCAGTTTTTAATAACAATGAGGAGAATGCATCAAGTTAACAAAGAAAATTTAATGAAGCTTAGAAGACAGTAGTAAATAACCTGGTCTTCCTTGACAATAAAATTAACACTTGATTGTACGAAGATTCAATTTCAATCAGCACATTAGACATCTGCAGAGGAAAGAACAGATCAGCAGAATGAGCCAGGAGTGGAAATAGCAATTCAGTATATGATCATAAAAGTAAAAAACAAGAATTCAATTAAAAATAATCACTGAGAAGGTCTATCATGGCAACTGACATGCACCTACCTTAATACCTCCAGCAGTTTGCAAATCCATTTTAAAAGGTCCATATGCATGCCCTTGGTGTTGAGTTTCATTGAAAAGTATACTACTTTTAAGCAAACTACCCTATTTTACAACTGCTCGCCAACTCTTTTTCTCGTTATCCTTGCAAAACCACGGAGCAAATTTCCCAACATCCATGTTCGGTGAACTCGATTTTAGGGCTTAACTAACGAATTCGGTCAACTCAAAACACCAATCAATCTCATACAAATTGAATGTTATAAATTCTCTAAATATAGAGTATGGATGAAGGAGGGTCATGTCCCTTTAGTGTTGTTAGATAAGAATTTGCATGTGTTGATCATCAATTTTTGGAAAAAAAAGTATTATGTGCATGAAAAATACGTAAGGGCGTTCGAACGCCCAACGAACGCGTAGGCACAATTTTGATTTTTCGTAAAAATGTTCGAACGCGTATTCAAACGCAACTTAAACGCAAGTCTTCTACCAAAGAACGTTCGAACGCGTCTTCAAATGCAACACGAACGTAAACCCTTTGGAACATTTCGTTCGAACGCATTTTCGGACGCTTCACGAACGTAAACTCTCTGGAACATTCTGTCGAACGCGTTCTCGAACGCTACACGAACGTGAACTGTCTGGAACACTTCGTTCGAACGCGTTTACAATGCTACACAAACGTGAATTCGCTGGATAGGTTCGTTCGAACGAATAAACGAACGTGACACTAACGAAATTAATCCTGTAATCACTATTAGATTAAAAAAGACTTAGATTTATTTATATTGCCATAATATCAACTTAGTAAAATCATATACTGTATTACAATAAATTTGATGTATATATTTAAGTTAATATTAGGGTTTCAATTTTCACAAGCATGCACATAGTGATAAAGTTGAAATTTAATTGTGTGTTGCATACTTGGTTGAGAATTATAGTGTAATCTTATACAAGTAATTTTGTCCAAGCTTGATTGATTAACACACATATACACATATAATTCTACACATATTGTATTGTGAATTGAAATGTAATACTAAGTTTGAATGTCTAAGATATTTTATTGAGAAAGTGTTTAAAGGATATTCTATCAAAAAGGCGATAAGAGCCTAAGTGGGCAGAGATTTAAGTGGTTACTCCGGACCCCTCTCGTCATCTGGGAATATTCCTTTATTTACTTATCATAAGAAACCTTAGTCGTAAATTCAAATATTTGTGTTATTTGGTACCAATATAACAATGAATGGATTCTTAGTATATCACTTAAACAAGATCATTCGTTTGATCGTTGTGCAATTTATCTTTTGTAGACTTATTGATTACTGTTGGTTTTTCCAGTTACACATGGCTAGCGGAAATATCACAGTACCGGTCTCTCATGGAGAAAAACCTGAAAAATTTGGTGGAGCAAACTTTAAACAGTGGCAGAGCAAAATATCGTTCTACCTGACAATTCTGCATTTGGCTAAGTACCTCAAAGATCCTCCGGGTCTTGTGGAAGGAGAAACGGAAACAGCCAAGCAACTGCGAGAAGAGACATAGTTGTCAGGCGACTTCTTGTGCAAGAACTACCTCTTGGGAGGATGAAAGATGAAACCAGATGGATCAATAGATAAGCACAAGGCAAGACTTGTCATAATAGGTTATAGACAAAAAGAAAGCCTTGATTACTTTGACACTTATTCACCAGTGACTCATATCATGTCAATAAGAATACTCATAGCCATGACAGCTATATTTGATCTTGAAATACATCAAATGGATGTAAAGACGACATTTTTAAATGGTGAATTGGATGAAGAGATTTACATAGAATAACCGGGTTTCAATGTTCCTGGACAAGAACATAAGTTGTGCAAACTTGTAAAATTCTTGTATGGATTAAAACAGACACCTAAACAATGGCAAGAAAAAATTGAAAAATAGATGTTGTCAAGTGGGTTCAAAATCAATGAGTGTGATAAGTGTGTATACACCAAATCAACTCAAATAGGATATGTCATTGTGTGTCTCTATGTTGATGATATGCTGGTAATTGGTAGTAATAATGAGATGATTCAGTCTACCAAGAAAGTATTAACTAACAAATTTAATATAAAAGATTTAGGAGTTGCTGATGTGATCTTAGGAATTAAAATTTCTAGAACATCAGAATGGTATATATTATCTCAGACTCACTATGTTGAGAAGATACTTGAGAAATATAATAAAGGAGATCTAAATGTGGCTAGAACTCATGTAGACCTCACTCTTCATTTATCAAAGAATATTGGCTCAAGCGTATTACAACTAGAGTATTTGAAAATCATCAGAAGTCTGATGTATCTCACAAATTGCACACGATCTGATATCGCTCAAGCTGTAAACAGGCTTAACAGATATACGAGCAATCCAGGACATAACCACTAAAAAGTCATAGTATGAGTTTTGAGGTATCTAAGAGAAACTTCAAAATATGGTATGCATATACGAGATATCCTACTGTTCTATAGGGATACAGCGATGCTAACTAGATATCTGATACAACGGATTCCAAGTCTACGAGTGGATTTGTTTTCACACTTGGTGGTGCAGCCGTGTCATGGAAATCATCTAGGCAAATAAGTATTGCATGGTCTACTATGAAATCAGAATTCATAATATTAGACAAAACAGCGGAAGAAGCAGAATGAATTCAAAATTTCCTAAAGGATATTCCAAATTGGCCCGAACTGGTGCCAGCAATAAGTATATATTGTGATAGTCAATCGGCTATTGGGAGAGCCTAAAATAAAATGTATAATGGTAAGTCTCGACACATACGTCGAAGACATAATACCATACGACAACTGCTCTCAAGTGGCATAATATCGATCAATTATGTGAAATTAAAGGAAAGCCTAGCGGATCCACTTACTAAAGGTTTACCTAGAGAGCAAGTTGAGAAGTCATCGAGGGAATGGGTTTGAAGCCTATAAATTAAGAATTATCACTGTGGAAACCCAACCTAGCTGACTGGAGATCCCAAGATCGAGGTTCAAAAGGGACAACCGAAATTTTATGCAATTCAAAAAAAGCACTGTAGAGTTTTATACTCTTTCCCATTCCGATAATGACGCAGAGTGCTGTCTATCAAGACTAAGATAAGCTAAGACTTTTAATGATCACTATATTAGGAGAATAGTCCTAATAGAGGTAAATACATATTACCTCTTAATAGTAGATCACCTATTTCAAGTAAGAAGTGAGGCCGCTTCCATGGGATTTTTACAGGCTGAATTCCCTAAAGTGCTTGATGAATCTAGGACCAATGTTTATAGCCGAAAAGAACACAACCGTAGAACGAGAAATGGCCGAAGTAAAGTTGTGTGTTGGCAATTGTCTTGGTTTACACAAACGACAGAACAGTTCAAGACTATAGGTCACTGGTTTGCCAAGTAAATCTGATTGTCATTCACTAGGAAAGGTTCAAGGTGAAAGCTACCTATTTTGATGCAGCTTTGTTTCACGAAAACTCTCTCAAGTGTCTGCATTAATATTTAGAGAATTTTGGGGGATTATTATAAATTCTCTGAATATAGAGTATGGATGAAGGAGAGTCATGTCCCTTGAGTAGTGTCTTATGGGAACAACACTAACATATGGGTACATGTCCTCTAAAATTGAAAGAACACACCTTTAGGTTCCAAAGGGTTTGAGGACAGGGTATAACCCTTAGAAGGGTAACACCCTAAACCAAAGGGTGCCCTTAAAGACACCCTTCCATGTCTATATAAAGGAGCCTTCATGTTCATTTAAGAGATCCAGAAAATCATAAGTGTCCATGGTCTAAGAAAATCATTTTTTAGAGTCAATAGAGAGTTTCCACCATTGTCCTAGTTCAAGATCTTGTTAAAGGAGTGCCCCCTCAACAAGAAGCATCCAAGGAATTCTGGGAGAACGTTAGCCACAAAATTCGTAGAGCACCGAGGAGGGGTTAATAATTTCTTAAGGACGGAGGCAACTCGACTTAGACTCCAAGTTTTCATCATCTTCTTCATTTTCTAGGATTTCTCTAAGTTATATGGTTTATGTCTAATTTTGGTATGTTAGTGTATATTTATTTTCATTTTTGTGTTCTTGTTTTGATGTTTAATAATTGTTTGATGCATGTTGATTTCATTTAATAACACATATTTAACAACAATAAACACAACAATTTCTTTCCAATTAAAATTTTAAATTGCATCTGAGGCCTTTAGTCTAATAGAATCCATTTTAATTATTTAATAATAAGGTCATTAGAGAAACTAGTTTGAAGGTGAGGAAATAAAAAAAAAAATTTCAAATATGTTTTTTTTTTTTCATTTTGACAAAGGACCACTAATAATCCTAACACTTGATGCAGCTTTCATTGAGTCCCTTTAACCCAACTCCAAAACATGACATTCTTCCATTATCTTGTTGGATCATGTGAACACTTGTTACCACCTCAATTCCTCTCATCTTTCTTCACACAATTAAACTCCAAAAATTCTTAAATATAAGTATCCACACATTCCAAAAATTCAAATTTCAATTAGACATGCTTTTAATTTATTAATTTAAATTGTTAGTGTCTAGCCTAAATCCGTACTAGAAATACTGGTGCCGGCTCATCAACACGAATGGGAAGCGACTTTTTGAGTAGCGAAAAGTTGGGTTGTGCGACACTTATCAAGGCTCACTACAGCCTTCCCGATGTCCACACACATAAAGCTCGATAAGAATATCTATATGCAATACTGTAGCAGCATGTTATGAAAGTTAATAAACAACCACAATATAAAATAAGTGGTCTAAAAGCGTAAACATACACATGTCATGATTTGAGGCGATGAGAATATACATGGGACAATAGAGGTATGAAAACCGAGCATTTTATTAATAACGTGTTCATTACATTGATATCATTTCATAAGTGTCATATTTTAGGGTGAGAGGGTCATAACTAAGACCCCTAAATCACCAATGCCTGAAACCACATTTCGGCTCAAAAGGTCTTTCCTAAAAAAAATTTAAAGACATTGCACATACGATATAAGAAAATGAATCTAGTGCTTGATTTGACACACACCTCTTTAAACTTAAGAAATATCTACATATAATACTATAGTAGCATGTTACGAAAGCTAATAAACATCCACAATATAAAATAAGTGGTCTAAAGGGTAAACACACACCCATATGATGATTTGAGGTGAGGAGAATCTACATGGGATAATGGGGGGTATGAAAATTGAGCATTTTATTAATAATGTGTTCATTACATTGATATTATTACATAAGCGTCATATTTTAGGGCGAGAGGGTCATAGATAAGACCCCTAGATCACAAATGCCCAAAACCACATTTCGACTCAAAGGGTCTTTCCCCTTAAAAAAGTTTTAAATACATTGCACATACGACATAAGGAAATACATCTAGTACTTGATTTTTCACACTCCTCTTTAAACTTAAGAAATATCATGAGACTGGCTTTTGGTCAAAAATACTCCAGTACAAGTAGTTATGGGCTTTAATAATTGCCATAGCCAAACTTGATCTAATGGTTCGATATATAAGATTCGTTATAATGCGGTATATGCTGCTATTTTGCAGCAAGTGCGGGGTGATTTACGACAAATATGGCAGTAAGTATGTGTGGTTTGTCACAAACATGGCCCATCACATTCTCTTCCACTTGATTCTTTGGCGTCCTCGACAACGGTCTACCATGGGAGTCAATTCAAACAACTTTTTTTCTTCATTTTGATTCATCTAAAGGTCTTCGATCTTCAATACTTCTTTTCAACCGCTTATTGAATTGTCTTCTAGATGGCTAATGTAACAGTGTGTTTTCCTCGTTAAAACTTTGTCAGTAAAACTCGATTTGGACAAAACTTGGATGAAAGAAAAATAGTACATCCCACAATGACCAAGATAATTGGTTTGGTCCGATAACATTTCCGCACATATTTATGCTTATTGCGCTCCCGCACATGTTTAGATCGTCATCCCTTCGTGTTGGCTTCGATGATGTCAAGATTTCACCCAAACGAGGATCGACAAAGTTGAATTTCTCTTAAAATTTATCAATAGAGTCGAACGTGAAGCTTTGATGTTGGTCTCATTGAAATACTCTGTGGTCTCCAAAACTTCCGTTTCTTCGGCTTCTCCATAATTTTTAGTGAATTCGATATGCATCGTCATGTTTTTTGAGGTTTTTTATACTTCTGCAGCCACTTTTGAATTCTTTATACATGCAAACAAAACACAAGGAGGCGACATTGAAGAAATGAGTAAATTCACGCTTAATGTAATGAATCACAACTTAGTGTCATGGATAAATAAATGATAAAACATACCAACTAAATTGTTTCATAATACAACTAAATACATAAATATATAAATCGACGTATAAAACATTATATAATCCTTTCTTGGAGATCATGAATCTCATTTCTGTAAACCAACACTCTGAATAAAATTAAAATAGTTCTACATTATTCTATATACAACAGCTATATAACAATAAAGCTGGCAACATAGGACTTTCCCACGATAATTAATTGGCATCCGGAGCAAAACTAACGACATGAGACTTTATCTCATTGTAAATAAATCTGGCATGTATATGTATATAGAGTGTATCATATTATAAAATTCATTTCTTAATACAAATGCTCATTTATCTTAAAAGTCATGTAAACATTTATATATACTATAAATTCAAGATTTCTAATATAATCAATATTATATTCGTTCTTTTATAGAAAACTATAAGCTTTTCCAAAAAATAAATCATATAAGGCATAAAATTAAAAATTCATTTAAGAAAACATGTGTAATTGTATACTTTTGAAAATCATCAATGTTACAAGCTTAATCACGCATATGGTGAGTTGTACTACTAGGAAGAGAAATTACGTCTTAAGACCATCCCCGCCAATACTATATCGATCACCTACAGAGACATAAGAGTTTATTGTAAGGAACTCAATCCTAACTAAGAGTAGATTAATTCATACACAATAAACATTACTTAAAAGCTCTCGTAATCTTAATGAGATTTCGGCAGAGATCCGTCTATAATGCGAAATGCCATTATACAATTCATCCTTATCAAACTTACAACCATATTCAATTATCAATATAAATACATCCACATATCAATTCAGAACTATTAGCCCAAATCTCGAGCCTATAATAACTTTTCCTTTCATCATTCATACTCGAGGATATATTCAGATTAAGTCCATAATTTAACTTCCTACCATATAATGACCATTTAAATAGACTAAATAAGTAAAGTATTCACATTTTAAGGCTATTTATGTTTCCAAAATATATAATATGCATAAATTGAATATACCCATGTATTACACGAAAGTCAAAATTTAAGGGTATGTTTCTATGTGAAAGGGTCGGGATAGTATGAAGGGATAATCTATGAGTGAAGGCCAACATTCTATATGGCGTGTGGAGCTCTGACGTGCGTGGCCACTATGCACCATCAAAAAGCTAGATTTTTCGATGGTCGTGAGTTAGTGCTCTTCCCTAGTTCCAATACCACTTATTATTTGTCAATTCGAGTTTCAGATCAACGAAAAATCAAAAAAATTAGATGAAAAATTCTTACCATGAAATCATCGAAATATGAAAGTTTCAAATACTAATACCACCGTTAAAATGCTATTTTTTTCAAGCTTTACAATTTCCTTAAGAGACCTTGTCAAATTAGCTCTGAATTAACAAATCGAAATAATCTTTATTTTTTTCCTCTATTTTTTCTCCAATTTTTCTTTTTCTCTCTCCCTCTGACGGTCTCTCTCTATGTGAAGGCACTTGCCTCTTTAATAAAAACATGCAATGATCATTTTCACCCCTTAAACTTGTGTTTCTCCATTTTTAAAATTAACACTCTCAAAACTTCTCAAATTTCCCCCTAAAATTTCAACAAACACTAATATTAAATTAAATACATGATATGTAGCAACAACATATTAAAATTCCCATCATAACCGAGGGAAATAATTTCCTTGATTAACTTTGGCCAGAGATTCATGGGAAATGATCTTATAAATCAAGACCTCACAGGTTTGGATATCTATCCCCTTATCAAATATGACAGATCTCGTGTGCGTACACAACAGTAATCCATGAGCATCAGACCATACCCGACGACAGCTAGCGATCATACTATGAATATGCATTTGGAATATCAGAACCTAAGTATAGTGGATCAATCATAAGTACCATGCCCCATGGTAATAAGGATCACATATGTTGGGGTGGATGTGGAACTCCTAGGGTCGAATCGGGGTCCCAATGAAAATGGGTCTAACCAACAAATATCAAACATGAATGTATTTTTTTTTTAATTTTTAATGAAATACTATATTATGCTACGAGACCATAGGAAAAATCAGGGGCGAATCGGAGTCCGGAAACTCTAGAACGAATAAAATGAAATTTCAACACTCATGAGCAGCTATTATTGGCGCATCGAGACTTGTAGGCTTGGGAGTCACAACTCTAAGCTATGAATACTCGGAGTCAGGACACGTTAGGGTGAGCGACGCGACTCCCGCAATTGTGAAAGCTGAGTGTCGCGACACCGGAGATCTGATCGTAATGTTGCCCTGTATAAAATATTGGCAGAGAGAAAATTTATCTTGAATCCAATTCAAAACACTTCTATTTTTCTCCAAACACTTCAATACACCTAAAATCCAATTTTAACATCAACACATATTATATAACTAACATACATATATTCTAAATATATATTTGTATTAGTTTAAATCAAAACACAAATCAAATTAGAATCTCATAATGAAATTACTCGTGAACAATTCTAGGTCACTCAGATGTGGTCAAATGATTCTAAAATGGTAACCATAACTTTAAGCTGATATATGATATTTAATCCAATTTTAAACTCTAATTTTATGTTCCATGTCCAACATGAACATATTTGACCCAATCACAAGCATATTATATTTATGCTTTCAAAACATCCATACATAATAACATTAGCTGATATATGATATTTAATCCAATTTTAATATTTACACATGTATGTAATCTATATGTTTATTGACTTTTTGATTCTACGCTAACGGAAACGTAACGAAAATTTAATGGTTAAATTGAGTTATGTTTTCTTAGGTAGAATTGAGTTGTTTAGAAAATGATTTAGATTAAAATTATGCATTTGATGTGGAGCAATGCTTCCTTGAGGAATATCCCCGCTTAAAATAAGGCTGTAAAGTAGCGTGTAATGGATGCATGTTTCTTGGTTCGTCTTGCCAATACGATTTATGGGTAACTTTCTATGGCTGCATCCGATATCGTGCCAATGTAGTGGGGGTGTAGTTAATAAAATTTTATCCATGCCGGTTGTATATTGATACTAGACAAATTCAAGTGAAAGTGGAAATCATGAACGTGCTAAAGCTGTCAGGACTACATCGATAGCTTGAGTTTGTCATTGGCAAGTGAAGCCTTGATACGCCTCTTTGTGAACGTGCCAAAGATGTCGTAACGAGAAACAGTCAGTACCAAAATCAAGAGTCAATGGTAAGTAATTGACAATGAGTTGTCTACCAAATGAATATATGTAGGCAAGATCGTGCCAAAGCTGTGAGTCGAAATATATTCATGGGATCCTACTCTCACTATGGAATTCGATTTAATTATTGAATTCATGATCTCCGTTGGGGATTACGGTATTACGTAAAGTAGTGGGAGACACTGCTGGGTTAAAACTCCATAACTAAAGCAGTGTGTATTTTTATAGAATTTGCTGCTTTTTTCCTTTATTCTATATTGTTTATAGAATTATACTTCTAATCCACTGCAAAGCATATTACTTGAATATGTTTTCTGACTTTACTTATGGTTGCGTATTTCTAGAATAGGTTGTAGAATGACAGTAGAGTTAGATATTGTTAGATTTGTTCAAACCATAGGGAACTGTTGTTCCAATTTTCTTGAAAATCAAGATGGTTAGTGACTTAGTTACTAAGTCACGATTAGTAATCTAAATAGATATATGTTTTGGATATAGTTATCTAGTAAGAATAGTTTCTTCTGCAGTAAGAATTGACTTGAATTAGTTCATGTCTCGAGATTCTTGACTGGCATTAGGAAAACCTCATTAGTATTTGTTTATCTTATAGTGACGTTTCTTGGATTTAGTGACTTTTAGAAGTCACGTGTCTGACACATTTTGCTAATCAATCATTTGTATTTGTTGGGAATAATAGAATGCAAATTATAAAGATTAAGAAATGAGATGTGTATAGTTGTGTATAGCAAATATTGATTCTCACAATACGACAACTATAAGTATTGGATACCAGATCTCTCGTCTAGTTATTTAAAATAATTTTTAATAACTATTTTGATATTTGATATTAGAACTTGTGACTATTGGATAGTTACTTGTTCTAAATAAACAGTTTTTACATATTTTAATATGAATAGTAGTGTCATTGATGAAAAGATAAACATTAAGAAAATGTTCAGTTAACTAAATAACTTATAACATTGCTTTATGAGATTTTATAACATAAGCATGATATGCTTATTCCGTATGGTAGAGGATGGTCTGATACGAGATCACACCATATATCTTTATCCATTTAATTAATATTGTATTCAGAATGTGATTAAATCTCATTTAACCAATGCTCGTCATTGGACCACAATATTTATTAGACTAATATATTGGATGTATGTAGTATAATGAATTAGAAATTGTCTTAGATAGTTTTCTTTACTTCGTAAATTAGTTAATGAATTGGCATGACTTAGTTGCGTGTTTATAAAAGAATATATATTGAATGTCTTGAATGGTTTGAGAACTTTCAATATATTTATGATGAAATACAGATAGAATATTTTAAATGGTTCAAAGATATTCTATTTGAATTGTTGAAAACTATATATTTTATAATTCATAGTGAGTCTTTGAATTGTTCAAAAATATTTGATATGATCAAGCATATGAATTTAAGGCAATTAGTTCTAAAGTTATTTAATAAATGTGATTACTCAATATTAAACTTCCACGATTCTATCTTGATGGAATTGGTCAGTGGGAGTAATTGAATCTTATATGATTTGATTCGTTGATATTGAGTGATACCGAATTAGTTTTCAATACTCTTAGGGTTATGCTCCAATAACACTAATTCATCTCTTTAATTAAGGTTTCATTCGTTCCTACAGTTACATATATGATATGTATAGTAGAAAATTCAAATCTTGAAAAGTTTGAGATTTGAAATTTTCTTTTGTATAATTGTTATATAATTGAAAGTACTTGCGCCTCGGAGGTACAAGTAAGGTTTATCATTTATTCTATTTAATAGAATATTATATTCTATTTAATAGAATATTATATTCTATTTGATAGAATATTTTTTCTACGATCTCGAGCAATAAAATTATTTTATTACTTGGTATGTTAACATCAGATGTTAACAATTGTAGAAAAGACTTGACTTATTGAAGTCAAATATGAGAATGATAAACTATAAGTGGAATTACATAATTAATAAGATGAAAAGGCCCTTAGAAACCTTTTGTATAAGTTCAATAGGATGTCAGAATCATTCATAAAGTATTTGATACTTATTGGTTCTACTATTTTCTTATCGAAGAAAGTTATCCTATAACTTATAGGGGGAGCGATATTTGATATCGATTTCGGAAGTTGACATTGAACCGTAGATCTAAAATTATTTTTAGCTTACTACGATCAAGTTTTGAACTTGATTAAGCTTTCGTTATGAATAGTTCATAAAAATGTGCAAACTAATTACGCAGCAAAAGCAATGTGAGCTAATTAAAGGTTTGACCTTTACAGTATGACAGTGAGAAAGGTTTTACTCAATGATCTATTTTAGATTCTGAGGAAACTTGTCTCAAATCGCACTAATTGAACAATTAAAGATTTGTTGGTTAATGTTGATATTAAACTATGTATTTTGGCTCAAGAATACAAAGTGGAGTTCCTGAATTTTTTCTTCAAATGAGAGATCCGTTATGGTTTATTTATTTGAAGTGTTCATTATAGAATGGCACTAGAGTTTGTATTCCGCGAAGATCATATTTTGATATGCTGGCTTACAGAGCCTATTATAGACTCAGATAAGCTTTCCGAAGATCTATGTTCTCTAATTTTGATAACAGTCAGATTGTCTGATTTTATCAAAGCATTGAGAATATATATATATATATATATATATATATATATATATGATAATAGGGTCAGTGTGAGCGTACAAATTTCTTTCTAGTGTTATATATCCTAACGAAATTATCATTATTAATGTAATAATGAAATGTTTGTGAGGTAAAAAGTTTACCTAAATCTTCCTTTCTCCGTGAAAGCAGTGGGAATAAGTTATGTTATATTTAATATAAATTTTTATATATGATATAAAACAAGAGACTTTTGAGATACTCTCATTAGTCGTGCATTAGATATGATCTAATAAAGGAAACATTTGTATGACAATTAGTATAACTGTTTGACAGTTAGTGTGTCTCTTGTATATAGTATTAATCTTTCGTAAAGGATGATTCCTCTGTCGAAAGAAAAATTGATTAGAATGTCTAGTCAATCTGATGCATCATATAATGATGGCATAATAAATACTATATTATGTAAGATTAAATATATCAATTTAATTATAATTGTTACGAATTATTTTGATATGTTGTAGACCATAAGATGGATCTTAAAACATGTTCTTTGTGATCTTTGAGATATTAAGAACGAATTTCTTATTCATGGAGAATATAATCCGCAACCATTAGGGTTAGATTAGTTTTGAGTCTAATTATGACATTAGATGGTCTATGTCATATAAAGTCAGAAAAGATGCAGTGGGATTGTCACGGTTGATTCTACTGTATTAGTGGAATTCGTTGTAACTTATGAAGTATTGACTTATGAATTTGCATAGTGACCTTATAAATTAGAAGTTTTGATATTAGTGTTGTGTTTGTGATTGTCTGCATAGTATTTGGATTTGATCCTTACACACATAGACAACTTAATAGCTATAGCACAATATTGATGTCGCATCTGAGTCATATTGATGTAGAACTTGGGTTCTATAAAATATGAATGATGGTAGTTAAGGAAAACAATTGGGTTTGTTGGACAGACTCAATTTATTAAAGCGGGCTTACTTGTTGTTGCCTACCTCTTGAGTGCTAGGTGAGCTCTTGAGGGCCATGAGTATGTGATACACATTGAGATGTGTATATGATACTGTGGATTGGCACTAGAGCAAGTGGGAGAAATTGTTAGGGTGGGTGCTCAGAGTGTCAATCAGGATCTTATTTATGTCTGATCCATAAATACAAATAATTCATTTTTTTTTCATAATATTACTTATTTAATGGTAGCACCTCTTGTCTTTTATACACATATTCGATTTAATTGTGATTAGATATCTAATTATGATTAGATTGAAACTAAATCTGATTTAGTGATACGTGTATATTAGACAAAGACCCTAGGATTTACAAAGTGGTGCGCAGTTACAATATAGTTTGTAATTGACATTGGGAAGCGCACTATGAGATGTATATCCTTAAATAAAGTTCCTGGTCAAGATTTACTAAAATGGTGTAGATGCTGGTTTTCTCCCGAGGTCCACAATCGAGATTTCGTAGGTTGGGGGCACTGGCGATCCTGCAAAACAAAGAGGTAGAATGAGCGTGGAGGGTCTACCCACCGGTATGGTAGAAGCCGTAGGCACTCCGACGCCCAAGTCAGTGGTGGATATGAGTTAGTAATGCCGTAGGAGGAGGAGCAAGGTCAGAGATTACCTTGATCCCTGTGAGCTGCCGTGAGGGCGGTATGTAGAGAGTTCTAAGGGTTTTGGAGAGAATACTTTTAGGCTATGAGTATGAGAGCTAGTGTGTCTGTCTCGTAGACTTTCTTGTCCCTTATATACACTCTCGGGAGACGTATGCATTTATGGCATTTGATTGCTCGCCCGTTGGACACTGGTAACAACTGATTCATAAAGGGTAGTTATATTTGTCGGTTGGATGTTGGAAACGGCCGATCCATAAGGGGTATTTATGAATCTAGGCATTTCGTGGGTTGACGTGTGGTGGGCATTGGTTATGGTTTAGATGTAGGGTATTTTACTGGGAATGGGCCTGCGAATCTTTAGGCCTATGTACATCAAAATCGGGCCTTCCTTTTGTTGTGTGGGTTTGAAGTAGCAACTTGGGCCAGGATCTAATGTTGGAGAGTCTGGGGTGCGTTCAACGTTGGGTCTGAAGCAAAAGGTCAAAATTTCACCTAGACCAAAATTGGCCTATACAGTTTGTCCCATACTCTCTAAGTCAATGAGTCATTGGCTTGGAGAGTATTCGTTGGTCGTGTCGTCTTAACCAAATCAGGAAATTCTTCGTTACCGAATCCGAGCCACGATCGAGCGTCTTCAGTGTCGCCTGGACAATGTGGCTACGGTCTTGAATCTGACTAGCAAATGATTAGGGGGATGTCCCAAATTGACTGGATCGAATGAAGGTTCAGGGCATACTCTATGCCACTGGTCATGGGACCAGTGGAGCCTTCAATGTCATCTGGACTGAGAGTAGTCCAGGTTTTCAACTTGATTCAATGAGAGTCCATGGGGGATGTCTCCAGTCGATCAAACCAGATGAAGGTTCCGGGTATACTCCATACGATTGGTCAGAGTATCGATCAAGTCTACCTGTTTGGACTGATTGCAGTTCAAGTTTCCTATTTGCTCCGACATATGTCAATGGGGGATGTCCCCAGTCGACCGAATCAGATGAAAATTCAGAGGTTTAATTCATATGATTACAATAGTCCAACTATTTAATCAACGATTTGTGGTACTATTTATTATAATGATTACAATAGTCCAACTATATAATCAAATATAATCTAAATTAATTAACCTCAATTACATTGATTACTATAGTCCAACTATAAAATCAACTGTAAATTGAAATCAATTAATTCAAATATATTGATTAATATAATCCAATTATATATAATCAACTATGGTACAGTCCAACTGTTAATTAAAACAACAATTTAAATATTAGTCCAACTAACATTTAATCTAACGACTAAATAATTTGAATGAGCGCGTATGGCGAGTAATTGAACGAGTATTGCAAATTCAATTCTTACCTCCCACTATTTTTCGGCGAGCCTCTAACCCTCTGTCGAGTACTCGGGAAACCTTGTTTCCTAGTGGGCTAGGATCCCGTTAAATATCACACAATCTTGACTTTGGCCAACAAATTGCATGATAATTAACTAGGTAGATCTCTAAGATCAATTGGATCTCATCCAATTCCTAGATCCAGTAGGCGGATATCCAAATCCTAAACATATATCTTATATATGCCAATACATCCAATGTATTACCTAACCTATTTCCTCGGATTCAACTAAGCATTGGCTTTGGCACAACAAACTTAGTGATCCCAGTCAAGCGCGACCCATTGACCATGGAAAGCTTCGTAATCAATGTCGAGTGACAAGAAGTGGTATTGACTTTGGCCAATAAACCACAACTTGCACAAGACACCGATATGGAACAAAACTCTCGTGATTCAAACACATCTTCGACGGACAAATGGCTTGACTTTGGGCAACAACCCAATGTCAATCTCGGATCTTGAGTAAGAATCACTCAATGGAAGGAAAAACACTTGATATTAAGTGAGGGTTTTTCGCGTGCAATTGGCAACCAATTTATTATCTTTGTTAAGGTCACATCATCATACACCCTTAAACATGTATTCTAAACACATAATAAAGCGCATATGAAATAAAATAATAATAATATGCGGATGGATACTTTACATTGATCCTAGATCAAATCTCTCATTTTCTCTCTCCAAAGCTAGCACATGTATTTACTTCTACCCGTTACATTACACTTCTAAAGAAACCTCGTTTACATTGAGGGGAATAGGTGAGAAGAGAATACAAAGAGTATAGAGGTGATAAGGCTGGACACGCAGGTCCAATTTAATAAATCAAATTTATTACAACAATTTCTAAAATTGTCCCACCCGACTAATATCCATCCGATATTGCATCGCAACCATGTATTCATACAAGCATGTTATCAATCAATCTAATCCAATTAATTAATCTGATAACTAGTGATCATCCAATGTTCAAACAACGATTTGATTTTTGCTCGAGTCAAACTCGTTTTGCGAATAAGTACTCAAAGTACGAATTCTTGAATTAAATTAAACTACAACATTGTGGACTCCGGAATTCGCCAAGGGTCCTCAATCAGAATTTGTAAGTTGGGCACTAGCAATCCTGCAAAAAACAAAGTAGAGTGGACGAGAGTAGGCTACAACCGGTGTGGTGGATACCGGGTATACTCCGACGCCCAAGTTAGTGGCACGAAATAAATTTGTAAAGTGGGAAAGCAAGGTTGAATATTACCTCTACTTCCTTTGTTTGGTCGTGAGGGCCGTGTAATATATGAGGGGATCAAGGATTGAAAGTATGAAGTATTAGGGTGAGAGAAATGAGACTTGAATCACTTCTTCCCGTATTCTTTTCATATTTATAGATAAAACATGATCTAATGTTGGTGTATTTGGTAATGGTTTTGGAGTAAGTGAGGATTAGTGCTAGAATTAGGTTAAGTGGAGTGGTGGGGTTTAGTGCTAGAATTAGGTTAAGTGGAGTGGTGGGTGACTAATGCTAGAGTTAGGTGGAGTGGTCATTAGTTTATGATTTAATTGTAATCAAATAATACATAATACTTTGGGCTTTGGTCCTTATTTTCGGGCCTAACATGCTGATGGGCTTAAGGTGAAAGACAGTTTTACCCTTGGACCAAATTTGGCCCATACAGTTTGTCCCTTACTCTCTAAGTCAAAGAAATTTTGCTTTAGAGAGTATATTTATCCGTGTCATATGAAAAAAGAGCGTAAGAGTGTGTTACCTTCTGCCAAATGTCGTGTCAAAATATATACAAAAACGTAGGTTTCTGTTTGCATGCATCTTAGCTTCTTGATTTATCTAGGGTCATGAAGTACGTGTTTTTTGACCGAACTGAAATAGAATTTCAGGAGTTCATGAGTCCAGGGGAATGTTCCTTGTCGACTGAATCAAACGGTAGTTCAGGAGTATGCTTGACTCGACATGAGTCCCGGGGAACGTTCCTTGTCGACTGAATCAAACGGTAGTTCAGGAGTATGCTTGAATCGACATGATTCTCGGGGAATGTCTCTTGTCGACTGAACCAAACGGTGGTTCAGGAATTTTCTTGACTCGACATGAGTCCAGGGGAATATCCCTTGCCGACTGAACCGAACGGTGGTTCAGGAGTTTACTTGACTCGACATGAGTCCAGGGGAATGTCCCTTGTCCATTTGAACCAAACGGTGGTTCAGGATTTTATTTGACTCGACAAGAGTCCAGGGGAATGTCCTTTGTCGACTGAACCAAACGGTGGTTCAGGAGTTTACTTGACTCGACATGAGTCCAGGGGAATGTCCCTTGTCGACTGAACCAGACGGTGGTTCAGGAGTTTACTTGACTCGACATGAGTCCAGGGGAATGTCCCTTGTCGACTGAACCAGACGGTGGTTCAGGAGTTTTACTTGACTCGACATGAGTCTAGGGGAATGTCCCTTGTCGACTGAACCAAACGGTGGTTCAGGAGTTTACTTGACTCGACATGAGTCCAGGGGAATGTCCCTTGTCGACTGAACCAAACGGTGGTTCAGGATTTTACTTGACTCGACAAGAGTCCAGGGGAATGTCCCTTGTCGACTGAACCAAACGGTGGTTCAGGAGTTTACTTGACTCGACATGAGTCCAGGGAAATGTCCCTTGTCGACTGAACCAGACGATGGTTCAGGAGTTTTACTTGATTCGACATGAGTCTAGGGGAATGTCCCTTGTCGACTGAACCAAACGGTGGTTCAGGAGTTTTCTTGACTCGACATGAGTCCAGGGGAATGTCCCTTGTCGACTGAACCAAACGGTGGTTCAGGAGTTTACTTGACTCGACATGAGTCCAGGGGAATGTCCCTTGTCGACTGAACCAAACGGTGGTTCAGGATTTTACTTGACTCGACAAGAGTCCAGGGGAATGTCCTTTGTCGACTGAACCAAACGGTGGTTCAGGAGTTTACTTGACTCGACATGAGTCCAGGGGAATGTCCCTTGCCGACTGAACCAAACGGTGGTTCATGAGTTTACTTGACTCGACATGAGTCATGGGGAATGTCCCTTGTCGACTGAACCAAATACAGGTTCAGGAGTTCACTTGACTCGACATGAGTCCAGGGGAATGTCCCTTGTCGACTGAACCAAATACAGGTTCAGGAGTTCACTTGACTCGACATGAGTCATGGGGAATGTCCCTTTGTCCCTTTTTATCATTTGTCGAGTGATTATAAGGCATGCACCGGGGTTTGCTCCATCAATTTTTCATGAATGAAAATGATCTTCAGATCTTCCACGTGTCGTTTAACGGAGTAAAACCTAGCGCAAATAACGAGGAGTCTTATGGCGGGAAATGAACCGCCAAAAGAAGTAGTATAAGAGTGGCTTGATGGGTTCATTTGTTTCATTCACAAGATCAATCGATTTGGGAGAGAACTTCAAGGCTTCAAGGTACTTCTTTACACTCTCTTCGCATTCTTCATTTGCTTTGAATATTCGTAGAGTAGCTTCAATCTGTTCTAAGCTAAATTAGGTTGTTTGATCTTTAGAATCATACGTTATTTGGTGGATTTGTGTTTGGAGATAGGAGTAGGATTTGATCTTTAAGGAACCCAAATCTTAGAAATTATTTGTTTGTAGACTCGTTGATTAGAATATGTCGAGTGGAGACTCTTTAGAAAGTTTAGGAGAACAGATCGATACATTCGTAGGATCATCATCGAGTGAATCGACAGAAGAAAAATCATTAGGGAATGGTCGCGTTAAGAGTTATTCGAGGAAGGACCTGTAACCGTTTTGTCGCATGAAATCCCGTTGCAGGCAATTCCTATTAGATCATTGGCAGCTGTCAAGGAATTTAGTGGAGGGGTGAGCACAAGTGAGCCTACCAACATACTAACCAAAAACCCAGCTAGTCGAATGACGGCTAGTTTGCTGATGGAAATTAGGATTAAGTATAGATTTCCTAGATCAATGGAACTGAGGGTGCCCTTGCCGTCTGAAAGGATCGATTATAAAATTCCCGGATGGATTGGTTTTTATGTAGTACCGTTTTCTAATGGGCTTAGATTCCCTATTCCGAGGTTAGCTTGGGAAATTTTGGATCATTATGGGATTGCTCCTTCACAACTAATGCCGAATGCTTGGAGGATTTTAATGTCGATTGAATGCTTAGCATTCGAACAAGGGTTATTGTTTGAGGTGAAGGACATTTTATATTCATACTACCTTAAAGAGCACCTAACTGAAAAAGGGAGGTATACTTTGTACCTTCGTCGTAAGAGGGAACAAATAGTTATGGGGCTTCCAACAAACGATAGGGGTAATTGGCAGTCGGACTATTTCTTTGTGAAAAATGAGGGTATCTTTGGGTCGACTGGAATGGGTCGAGTTTCAGAATACTGGAATGTATTTAGTGAGTATCAACTTCTTCTATTTATTGAAAATTTATCAATGTTATTGTCGTATGATACTAATGTATGGATTGTTTATTATGCAGGTCCTCTTCGAAACAGTTTATTCGACAAAACACCTCTTATTTTGTCGAACACAAAAGCTCTTCTTGATCTTCCCGTCGAACAAAGAGATTGGAGGATAATCTTGGTAGAGCATAGATTAAGAGCAACTTTACAGTGGAAAGAAATCTTCGAATCAGAAGGTATATTTACCCCTTTGGCACTTTCTAAAAACGTATTGGAAGTCATCTACTGTACTCGGTCGATTCGAGCTCTGTACGGAAAGGTGTTGTTTATAAAGACATTAACTCCAAAAGAAATTTTATACGCAGAGGACATGGCGTCGAGGCAAATAAAAGTAGCATCAATTGATGAGTTGATGAGCCGAAAAAAGGCTAGGAAGCTCAAGATAAATGAGCCAGAAGTGGAGGTTCCAGAACCACAATTGGTATCGTCGACTGGAACTCCAAAGCATAAGGGGAAGTCGACCGAAATAGTTGTCAAAGGGGGGAAAAGGAAGGCGGATGAAATCGAAGAAATCGATAATATAGTTGTCAGGATTCCATCAGGGTCGACTGCAATTTCTGACCCATCAAGCCTTGACCCTTTTATTAAGAAGCTTCTGCTGGTGGAAGAGGATGAACAGAGGTTATCCAAGATTGGCCCGGTCGAGTCGATGAAAAAGGCTGCGGCTTTAAATTACCAAGTAAGAAAGTAAATAGAAATTTCATAGTAATTTGTAAAATGGATTCTAATCAAATCCTTTTTTCCAGGCAATGGAGTGCAACTTACATATGCAGCGATATGTCGAATCGACTCTTAAGAAACAGAGAGAGATGGAAAAATCATTTGCGGCTATGAAAAAGGAAGTGGTCCAAAAGAAGTCGCTTGAAAAAAGAAATGCTGAATTGGAGAAGGAGTTGAAGGAAGTGAAGGCAACACTTCAGATGGAAAAGGAGACTTCTGAGGTTACGATTGAAGGCTATAAGGATGCGTTCGAGAATGTGAAGAAGGAGAATGAAGAATTACTTGAGAATCTTGAAGGGATTGCTCTTGAATCTATGATGAAAGAACGTAGTCATCTGATGAAGGATTTCCTTGATGGGAAGACAGGAGCTTGGGAACCGGAGAAATGGATTCAACAGTACGACCAACTATTGGCAGGAATTTCTCTTTCAAACGAGGATGATGTGGAAGAGAAAGGTGAAGAGGTCGACTCGAAAGTGGCTGAAAGAGAAGTGATTGATGGCGAGGAAGCGGCGCTGAAGTTCAAGAAATGGATAAGAAGAGTGAAGAACTTAGTCGAATGGAAATCGAGCCGACTATTCAAGTTCAAGATATTCCTGCACGAAGTTGCTGCTGAACGCATTCAGGAAGAAGCCACTCCAGAAATTTGAATCTCTTTTGTAATTTTAATTTAGCTCATTTGTAGAACAATTTTAATGACTTAATGATATTTTGGGATGATATTTCAAATGAAATTTGTTTTTAAGTCGAATCACACAATACATAAAGTAGAAAATTACTCTGAACCATAAAATATGAATAAATGCACGCATAAATTACCGGTGAAATTGCTTAAGGTGAATTGCATTTCAACTATTGTGAATTTGTCTCCCCTCAGTTGTTTGTAATTTGTAGGCTCCGTGTCCAACAACTCTTGTGATGATGTATGGCCCTTCCCAATTTGGTCCCAACTTCCCTTCTCCGACTTCTTTTGTGTTTTGAAAAACTCTTCGTAGTACCCAATCCCCTTCCTTGAATGTCCTACTTCTGACATTTTTGTTGAAATATCTCGCCATTCTTTGTCGATGAGATGCAAGTCGTATGGTTGCTTTCTCGTCTTTCGTCGATTGTGTCTAGATTCATATACATCAACTGTTGATTTGCTTCATCACCAGCGTACTGGTAGCGTAGAGAAGGAATGGTTTCTTCGATTGGAATTACTGCCTCTGTTCCAAATGCCAAAGAGAAATGAGTTTCTCCAGTGGAAGAACGGATGGTCGTTCTGTAGGACCACAATACTCCAGGAAGCTCGTCTGGCCATGATCCTTTCGCCTTCTCCAATCTTTTCTTCAAAGTATTCAAAAGTGTCTTGTTAGAAGACTCGGCTTGCCCATTAGCTTGTGAAAGCGTGGGGTTGAAAAACTTAACTTGATCCCCCAATTTTTACAAAAGTCTTGAAAATGTCGGCTAATAAACTGGGAGCCATTATCTGTTACAATCTCCTTGGGAATGCCGAAACAACATATGATGTTTTTCCAGACAAATGTTTGAACTTCTTTATCTCGTATTTTGGCAAATGAGTCTGCTTCAATCCACTTTGAAAAATAATCTGTCAAGACTAGCATGTAGACTCTTTATCCAGGGGCGGTGGTAGCTTCCCTACAATATCCATACCCCACTTCATGAACGGCCATGGGGATAGGATAGGATTCATCTTTTCTGGTGGAAGATGTGGAATAGGAGCGAATCTCTGACACTTTTCACACTTCTTCGTGTAATTGACCGAATCAATCTCATAGTTGGCCAATAATACCCAGTCGAATGGGCGCGTGAGGCAAGGCTTCGTCCTCCAGAATAATTTCCGCATTCTCCTTCGTGCAATTCTGATAGTACATGTTGTGCTTGATCATGAGTAAGACATTTCAAGTAGGGTCCAGATAACGACCTTTTCAATAGTTGTCCATTAAATATGGTGAATCTTGCTGCCTGCCTTTGAATCTTTCTTGCTTCATTTCTATCTTCTGGAAGCAGTCCATCTTGCAAGTATTTCATGATTGGTGTCATCCACGAGTCGTCTGATCTGAAGTGATGGTGCTGATCTCCTTGTTCTCCTTCCAAATTGATGGCCAATTTAAATACACTATGGAATTGATTGTAGTTTGTCTCCATGCATCGTCGACCCAAGGGTAGCCAACGCGTCCGCCTGAGTGTTTTCACTTCTTGAAACCTGAGTTATGTTGAATTCTTGAAATGTCGCCTGGACTTCTTTAACTTTCTGCAAGTATGATAACATTTGAGGGTCTCGTGCCTGATATGAACCTTGGAGCTGATTCACTATCAATTGGGAGTCTGATTTCACTTCGATTCTTCTTCCCCCAAGCTCTTTGACCAAGCTGATTCCTGCTATCAAAGCTTCATATTCTGCTTCATTGTTTGTAACTCGGAATCCACATTTAATTGCTTGTTGTAGTATGTCCCCATCAGGAGTAGTGATCACTATGCCAAGGCCGCACCCTTTCTTATTGCTAGAACCGTCGACTGAAAGTTTCCAAAGTGAATCAGATTGGATTGAATTGACTTCGGTACCTTCCAAGAGATTCTGAGTTGGACTGAAATCAGCTACAAAGTCAGCCAAGGCTTGAGATTTGATTGCTGTTCTGGGCTGGTATGTGATGTCGTGTTCTCCTAATTCGACAGCCCATTTTGTTAATCTTCCAGTCAACTCTGGCTTGTGTAGTATGCTCCTCAAGGGGTACTCCGAGTAAACTGTGATAGGATGCCCTTGAAAGTATGGTCGTAGCTTCCTGGCAGACATTACCAAGGCTAGTACCAATTTCTCCAAATGCAAATAACGTGACTCCGTATCAAGTAATGCTTTGCTTACATAGTAGACTGGAAGTTGGGTGCCGTTCTCTTCTCGAATCAAAACAGCGCTCACTGCTTGGTCTGACACTCCCAAATACAAGAATAACCTTTCATTGTCGAGTGGTTTTGACAACAATGGTGGTGATGTTAAGTACTGCTTCAGCTCTTTCAGAGCTTGTTCGCAGGCTGGAGTCCATTCAAAGTTTTTGTCTTTTTAATGGCTGAAAAGAACATGAAACTTTTGTCTGTCGACTTGGAGATGAATCTGTTCAACGCAGCAATTCTCCCTGCTAGTCGCATAACTTCCTTTGGGCAGGTTGGAGAAGGAATTTCAAGTATGGACCTGATTTGATCTGGATTTGCCTCAATCCCTCGTTGTGTAACGACATATCCCAAGAATTTCCCAGAAGCAACTCCAAACGCACATTTTATGGATTCAATTTCATCCCATACCTATTCATCACCTTGAATGCTTCTTCCAGGTGTTGCAGATGCTGATCAGATTTCGATGATTTCACTAACATGTCGTCTACATACACCTCCATTGTTTTTCCAATCTGTTGCGAGAACATTTTATTGACCATTCTCTGATATGTAGCACCTGCATTTTTGAGACCAAAGGGCATTACCTTGTAACAGAATATGCCCTTATTGGTCATGAAAGCTGTTTTCTCTTGGTCGTTTGGATGCATAAGGATTTGATTGTACCCAGAATATGCATCCATAAAACTTAGCAATTCGTGTCCAGCTGTAGCATCAACCATTTGATCAATATGAGGCAATGGGAATGAATCTTTTGGGCATGCTTTGTTCAAATCTGTGAAGTCGATACAAACTCTCCATTTTCCATTCTTCTTTCGTACCACCACCACATTGGCTAACCAGGCTGGAATTGAACTTCTTTAATGGCACCATTTTGTAACAATTTTTGGATTTCTTCATCAATGATCTGGTTTCTTTCTGGGGCAAACTTCCTTCTTTTCTGTCTGATTGGAGGATAGTCTGGATCCACATGGAGTTTATGAGTAATCAAGCTGGGGTCAATCCCAGTCATGTCTTCATGCGACCAAGCGAACTGGTTGTGGGACACAGAAAAACTGGGCGACGCCGTCCTAGGCTCGCGGCCTAGATGGAAGAATTACATAACATGGAGTCGCCACCCGTGTGAACGGGACAAAGATTTAAGGCCGCACTCACCCCTCGCAAGGGAATACCTCAAACCGTTGGGTTCGGAATGGTCCCTTACTTATGTCACTTGTATAAAAAGGATTTATGTGATAATTTAACTAGGCTTAAATAACATTTATTTCCAAAGATATCATGCTTCTAAATTCATATGCATTCATCAACAAGTTCATCACAACATGCAACATCACATAGCAATCTCATGAACATATTTCAATCCTATGATATGGAAAACTAAGAACAACATAATCATGCTTGAATACAATCCTGAGAAACACATAGAATGGATAAATGCGGGGATACAAATAATGTGGTTGGCTATATAACACAAGAAAGATCAACCAAGAGGCAATTATGCATGAATATGATAAGACAGACTCAGTTCAGTGTGTGCGCGTTCGTGTAGCGTTCGTAAACGCGTTCGAACGGAAATGAGACAGAATGCTCGCGTTCGAGTAGCGTTCGTAAACGCGTTCGAACGGAAATGAAACAGAATGCTCACGTTCGTATGGCGTTTGTTAACGCGTTTCGAACGGAAATGAGACCTGATGCATGATAAGGCGAAATGTATGCGCGTCGAATTGCGTTCGTGAACGCGTTCGAACGGACACAGACCTGATGCATGAAATGGGCAAAAATGCATAAACAAAAAATAAAGGGGGGGGCGCGCGAAGTACTGCCGTAAAGGTGCCTTATGGGGGCTCTTGATCTCTCAAAGAGAGGACCTTTAGACCAACATACTAAGCTCATGCGCGTCACATCACATCATGCATACAAACACAAAGACAATCATACTATCCTAAGTATGTCCGATTGAACGTGTCTTGCATCCAACCGAACACACATCAACCGGCGCGGCAAAGCATCGTGGTAAAGGGCTTTAACCCCTCCCCATAGGGGATCTCACATCGCACTTACTAAGCCCATGCGCTCGATTGAGTCATGCATAAATAAGCAACATGCAGAATTTAAATGACAAAAATAAATACATAAAAGCAACACAAAACAAGAGAATGTGCCGTTTACTCAAGTGGTACGTGGAGTTGTGTCCCATGTACAGACCGCACTACCGTCCATTCGGATTCGGCTACGGAATTACGTCTGGGTTTCCATCCTATATACCACAAGAGACGACACTCTTCCATTTCATTCGAGCAACAACATGCTTCCATAAACGACTCTCATGTGAATAGAATGCAATAATAATAATAATAATAAAACGAATGTAAACTAATGAAAAGGTACCCTCAGGTCTAACCTTTTAAATCATCTCTCGGATGTACGGTACACGATCGTCGAAAGGGGGGATGCTCCGCAACTCTCCTGGTTCACTGGTTCACTGTTCTCGTTCGTTATCTTTTGCTATTATTTCCTTGTGTTTCGCTGCCTTTTCCTCTTTATCTTTTGCTTATTGTTTCCTTGTGGTTTCGCTGCCTTTTCCTCTTTATCTTTTGCTTATTGTTCCTTGGGTGTGTTCCTCCTGTAATTTTTATGTGTTGTGTATGAGTTAGGGACTAGGGGACTAGGGGACCAACTAAGGACTCCGGTTGAGAAGGTTGGTGAAGGGTTCTTTTTATAGGCAAAGGGTTTGGCTTGACAAGGAAAGGAATTTGATTAGGTTTGGTTAAGGGAAGTCCAAGGATTTGATTTGGTTTGGTTAAGGGAAGTCAAAGATTGAGGGGGGACAAATTTTGGCTAGATAGGGAAGGTTGAATATTGATTGGCTGGATTAGGAATACAATATTTTAAGTTTTGGGAATAATCTTATTAGATTGGGAATATAATTGGTTGATTGATTTTAATTAGGCATGATTATATTTTGATTTAGTGTGTGATTTGTTTAATTTAGGCATGATTTAGTTTAAGTTGGTAATTGTTTATTTTATGTTTGGTATATGTTTTATTTAATCATTTAATTATTATATTATTTAGTTAATGTTTTAATTAATATTTATTTATTTAAATTGGGATGTGTTTTATGGGCTTTGGAGGGCTAATTGGGCTGGATGTGAGGCTAGCAGCAAAACTAGAATTACCGACACCGTTCGAACGCTTCCTCGAACGCGGCACGAACGCCCGCAATCCGTTTGACGTTCGAACGTAAACACGAACACAGCACTAACGAAAACAGTGAACCCTGTTTATTCTGAATTTCCCCTTCCGATGTCCGTTTCCCGTGACCTCCGTGACTTAAAAGGTAGTGTCTCCAAAATGAGACTCATCATAGGGACTTATGCGTAAAAATGCAGTGCCTACACTGGTCATGTCGTTTTCGCAAAAATTCACTTAAGTCTGCTCGTAGTCTGGGATCTAGATTTGCTCCAATTTGAGTTTTATGGTCTGCATATTTGTCATGGATTTGAACCTCATCCAATTCTTCAATATTTGGAAGTGTGGGCTCCTGCGAATGAGGTTCGTTCTGTAATTGCTATGCTGAATGGACCTTTGCCTTCATTGTCGTTTGGTAGCATCCTCTGGAAGCAACTCTATCTCCCCTTATCTCTTGAATCCCCCACTTTGTAGGAAACTTTAGAGTTTGATGATAGGTGGAAGATACTGCCCTCATTTCATGAATCCATGGCCTCCCAATAATTAGATTGTAGGCTGAAGGACAATCCAGGACTATGAAGGTTGTCATTTTGTTGATTCCCCCTGCGTAGACTGGAAGGCTTATTTCTCCCAAAGTAAATTTTTGTTCACCACTGAATCCAATCAACACAGTCGTCCTTTTGTTAACTTTCTCTAATTCAGCTCCATTTCTGTCTCAAGGCTGTTGTAAAGATGATGTTGGCTGAGGATCCTGTATCTATCAGAACTCGTTTGATCATGAAATTTGCCACCTGTAGAGAGATTACTAAGGCGTCATGATGAGGGTTCATGCTACCATAGTTGATGTCGTCTGGAAACTCCATTATTAGGTTTGTAAACATTTTTTCTAAAGACGTCGTGGAATGTTGAAGGCTTGACACAATCACTCTGGAATGTCGTTTGGCTGCTGAATATGATACTCCACTAATCTCTGATCCTCCTGAAATGAAATTCACGGTGTTATCAATTGGTGGAGGTTGAATTGGTGCTTCCCCATGTCCATCCTTCTCGTTCCTCTGACCTAAAGTAGCTTGCCCCTTCTCCGTAAGTAGATCCCTTAAAAACCCTTTGTTCAACAACTCAAGTACTTCCAACCTCAACGCCACACATTCAGCTGTGGTATGGCCGTAGTCTCGATGGAACTCACACCATTTGTTTGTGTCTTTATTTTTGAAACTTTCTCTGTTGCGTGGTGGCCACTTTACTTCATTTCTCATCTTTTTAAGTACCAAGACTAACTCTCCCGGAGATATAGAAAAATTGTAGTCTGGGAGTCTGGGTTTTTCCATCGGAATTGTTTCCCGAGCTCTGTATGGTGGAGGTCTTTGATCAAAACCTTTTTGGAGGGGCTGATGTTCTTTCCTTGGGTGGTTCCATTTCTCAGAATGACGCTTAGGCATCATATTTGTAAATTCTTTATGTCGTTTGGTAGAATGGGCTGTTCTTTCGCTTTGCATGTTGGAGGAAATGTCTTTCCTTTTATTCCTTTTATCTTCTTCCCACCTGATTTCGACTTGGGCTCGAGCCATAACCTGGTCCATCGTGTAGCACCGGAACTTGGTCAGCTTTTTGTAGAGTCCACTTTCACAAAGTAACCCGTTCCTAAAAGCCTCCACAGCTTTTGGTTGATGAAGGTCTGGAATTGTTATTCTTTCTTTGTTGAATCGAGCAACATAGCTTCGCAATGATTCTCCCCTCCGTTGTAGGATGGCACTAAGATCATCAGTAGTTTTTTCAAGTTTGCAAGAGCTAGCGAAATGTTCAACAAATTTGTCTGCTAATTGTTGATAAGATTTGATGGATCTGTATGGTAGGTTGATGAACCATGTAAAAGCTGGACCACCCAAAGTTTCTCCAAATCCTCTGCACATTCCAGCTTCCCATTGATGAGGAGCTAAGCCTGTTGACATCATTTTGTATTTATAATGAATGACATGGTCGTCTGGGTCAATGGATCCATCGTATAACTTCATGTCTGGTGGGCTGAACTTCCGTGGTAGCTCAACAGATGTTATCGCCTCAATGAAAGGGGTATCTGAAATGGTTCCAGCTCTACTCTTCTTCATTGGGAGTTTCACCCCTGGTAGACTGGACATAATAGCTTCTTTAAATTCTTTCATTTCCTTTCTCATTGTGATGACAATTTGCTGGGCTTGGTTGACTGGTGAACTTGGTAAGTTCCTCTGGTTCTCATCATTTGATGGAACGTCGTCTGTTGTTTCGTCAAATGCTCCTTGAAGGTTAGCTGGAGTGATCCGGTTGTTGTGTTGTTCTGATGTATTGTGAAGCTGTGTGGGTGATGAAAGTAGTTCCAATTGTTTTTGGAGGTTTATGTTGGAACTACGAAAGGTAAAATTCTCTCTTCCAAAGCTTTCAATCTGTCTTGTAGTATGGCCAATTGTGATGCCACTGGATCAGGTGTTTGTTCATTGCTTGAAGTCATGATTGACTAAACAGTGAGTGTTTGTAGGGTGGAAAGCCTTTGTCTGCAAATTATTGCTAGGGCCCCACGGTGGGCGCCAAATTGTGGACTCCGTAATTCGCCAAGGGTCCTCAATCAGAATTTGTAAGTTGGGCACTAGCAATCCTGCAAAAAACAAAGTAGAGTGGACGAGAGTAGGCTACCACCGGTGTGGTGGATACCGGGTATACTCCGACGCCCAGTCAGTGGCACGAAATAATTTGTAAAGTGGGAAAGCAAGGTTGAATATTACCTCTACTTCCTTTGTTTGGCCGTGAGGGCCGTGTAATATATGAGGGGATCAAGGATTGAGAGTATGAAGTATTAGGGTGAGAGAAATGAGACTTGAATCTTTCTTCCCGTATTATTTTCATATTTATAGATAAAACATGATCTAATGTTGGTGTATTTGGTAATGGTTTTGGAGTAAGTGAGGATTAGTGCTAGAATTAGGTTAAGTGGAGTGGTGGGGTTTAGTGTTAGAATTAGGTTAAGTGGAGTGGTGGGTGACTAATGCTAGAGTTAGGTGGAGTGGTCATTAGTTTATGATTTAATTGTAATCAAATAATACATAATTCTTTGGGCTTTGGTCCTTATTTTCGGGCCTAACATGCTGATGGGCTTAAGGTGAAAGACAGTTTTACCCTTGGACCAAATTTGGCCCATACAAAATTAAAGCCAATTTAACATGTATTTAATACTAATTTACTATTCAATTCCAAATTGAATATTACACTTTATTAACGAACCTTTACGACTTAAATTCCAAATTCAATCGTTACGGGTCTCTAAGTCCGATTAACGTCCAACGTTTATTTAATTAAAGTCCAATGGGCTTTTAATTAATTTCTTAAGGCGTGGACTTTTGGTCAACTCGGGTCAAACCGATAACCAAAGTCCAATCCGGGAGTTACTCCATAAGCCTTTAAATTAATTTTGGTACATTAGGCCCAATTAAATAATTAAGGTCCATTAAGTCATAATTGGACATTATGGATACGGTTTTATGCCCAATTGGATCCAACCAAATTGGCCTAAACCTAACTTGGTACAACCAAGCCCAAAAGGCCAATTACAACATTTAAGGCCCAAATCCAATTTCAAGCCTAATTAATTAACTTATAAATTTCCAAATTCCATAATTAATTAACCTAAGTGTAATACACAATTAATTATCCAATTAATATTTCTAAAACATCAATGAATACTTTATCATGCATTTCTACATCAAATAGTGTCCAACACAATTTATTAAAATCAAACCCATTTTACATGCTTTTGTTCTCGGCAATTAGAGGTTTTTCCAATCCGATTCGGTTTCAATCCGATTCGGTTTCAATCCAATTGAATCCACAATCATCATTTCCCAAATCAATTAAATTCATCCAATGAATCAAAATACAAAAAAAAAAAAAAAAAACACAATGAATTTCATATTCAATTGAATTCGGCCAACCCACTTTAAAAGGGAAAAATTGTTCCAAATCAAAATTCAATCCAATTGAACTTCAAAACAACATTACCCAATTGTTTTAAGTCATCCAATGATCAAACAAAATAAAATCACCAAGAAATTTAGGGTTCTTTAATTTCGGCCAACATAAGCAATTTGGGGAAATTTGTTCCAAACACAATTTCAACAAATTGATCCAATCAATCTTAAATTAAACATACTTTAAGCATTCTCATTCATCCAATTTCACAAAATATGCTCAAAATCAAGTTTACCCAAATTTGTCACTTTATGCCAACACAAAAAATTGGGGAAATTTGTTCCAAACGTAATTTCTTCAAATTGATCCAATCAATCATTAATTCATCAACATTTAAGCATACTTAATCAATCAATTCAACCAAATCATGCTTCAATTGATTTTACCCAATTTTTCATGCCCAAAATTTGGGGAAAATTGAATCTAATCCAATTTCATGAAATTGATCATGCACAACTTCAATTCATCAACATACAAGCATACTTAATCATCCAATTTAACCAAATCATGCTTCAATTGATTATCCCCAATTTCAAACCCTAAAAGTTTCATGCTTGATAATAGCTCTGATACCATTGTTGGTTTCTAATATAGGTCCCAAGATCAACAAATCAAGCATAAAATTCGCATGAATACATCAAGGAATAATGGCGGAAACATATACTCACAATGATTGGTTTGGATGCATCAAAGAACACAAGCCTTCTCCTCCTCTTCAAGGTCACGCCAATGGCTTCTTGATGGAGTGGACTGCACATTTTGGGTCATCTTCTTCCTTGAAGATTCGGCCATGGATGTCTCCTTGGAAGCTCAAAGCTTCATGCTCCGAAAATAAATTCAAGCTCATGAAAACACTTCCCTATCACCATAGTATAAACCCTAGAGTGTGCTAGCACTTGTTCTTCTTCATTTTGTTTGATCAAACCAGAAAAATGATGAAGAAATTCGGTCTTGACCGTAAGAGAGAGAGAGACGATTTTTTTGGCTCCAAAATGAACCCTAAAAACGTATGCAGCAAAAATGGAGAGAGAGAGAAAAAATAAAGCTTTTGTATTTACTTATTATTATTTACCAAGTAAAAATAATAATAATAAAAGATATACAAAACTTTTATTCAAAAGTCAAAAGCAAAAAAGTAATAAAGCTTTCAATCAATGCTTTTCACCTTTTACCCATCACTTTTACTATTCACATCAACTCACATTACTTTAATAAAGTGACAACATGTCATGTCACATCACTCAAAGTGACAAGTGATTTGACGATTGATGCGACTAGCGATTTGACGCTTGATGTGACTTGCGTGCCGCGCTCGAATTCGAAATGCGAATGCGCTCGCAATCACTCTCGGGCTCGGGTTCGCTAATTCCAAATTAACGAATTTTTTCGTCGCGTCGTAATTAAATGATTACGCCTAGCGAATTCACTATTCACGTCGCTAACGAATTAATTCTAAATTAATTCGTTCGCCCGAATTAAAATCTAATTTTAATTCCGCGTCGAAATCTAATTTCGATTAATATATTGAATATATTAATTTACCGATTAATTCCAAATTAATCTTTCTCTCTCTTCTAATTAATCCCAGATTAATTTTCTCTCTCTAGAAATTAAATCCAGATTAATTTTCTCTCTCTACTAATTAATCCCAGATTAATCATAGTGCGATTCATACATCATTGGTGAATCTTTGGGAAGCGGCACATGAGATCCCCGGATATTTTGGCAGTAAATACGGTTATCGGACTATCCGAACACGTAAGTACCTCGTACTACGTTTATACCGATTTACAAGACAAGGTTGGCTTCTAGCAAAACGTCATGTCTACCCAATTCTCCGGAAATATCCTTATAGGAATATGTGATCTATATCAAGCGTAGTATACCGAAGTATTGCGTATTTCTGTCCATTATCGGATGGTCACATGTAAGGCCTGGGGCTAGAATTGTGTCTGCCCCGTACGAAGCACATATCGGATGTCTGGTAACTAGTCTCTATAATCGGATATATATGACCTAGTCATAATATCCCGATAGCTCGAGCATTTAAGAGAACGAGTTATGTATCCTACGTGACCATCATCTCCACTATGACTGGAGTGATATTTCTGTCTTGACATCACACCCAACACACTACGATTCCCAATATACCCAGTATCGGCGTACACAGAACCGGTTAAAGCCCTGGACGACCTCAACTAAAGTATATTGATTGTCGTATGTATTAGCGGTGCAAGTCTCAGGTTAAGACTAAATACACCTACCCTGATTGCAGACTCTCATAGACAAATAGTCATACTACCAATGGGATTCCGCGGGGGGTCTATCCAGAGCGAAGCTGTTTCCCGTACCATCGGTAAAACACAACCTCCTATTACACTTGCATGAGTATCTTATACCCAAATATATGAGAACTATGCCGTTGTGCCCTCACAAACTCGCACAAGTGCAATACTAGTCTTTTACGTATTTATCGATGTCCAATCTCGATAATACTCTGACTAGGGATATTTAATGATTTATCCTTCGTGGACTGATACTGTCTCATATCATTCTATGTCCAGGAACAAATCATAGGGACCTCTCATCATTTATATATCTAGGTGATCTAATCACAAATGATAAGAGTGTAATCTTCTTTGTCACATAGTTAATTTGTACAACAACACCGTGATCAGTACAAATAGTGACGCTATGGGTCATAATTGTCCAACAATTTGGACCTCATCCAATTCTTCAATACTTGGAAGTGTAGGCTCCAAAGAATGAGGTCCGCTCTGTAATTGCTATGCTGAGTGGATCTTGGCTTTCATTGTCGTCTGGTAGCATCCTCTCGAAGCAGTCCTGTCACCCCTTATTTCCTGAATCCCCCACTTCGTAGGAAACTTTAGAATTTGATGATAAGTGGATGATACAGCCCTCATTTCATGAATCCATGGCCTATCAATGATAAGATTGTAGGCTGAAGGACAATCCAGGACTAGGAAAGTAGTCATTTTGTTGATCCCTCCTGCGTAGACTGGAAGACTTATTTCTCCCAAAGTAAATTTCTGTTCACCACTGAATCCGATTAACACAGTTGTTCGTTTGTTAACTTTCTCCAGTTCAGCACCCATATCCACTAGGGCAGTTGCAAAGATGATGTTGGCTGAAGATCCTGTATCTACCAGAACCCGCTTGATCATAAAATTCGCCACCTGTAGGGAGATCACTAAAGCGTCATGATGAGGGTTCATGCTACCGGAATGACTGTCGTCTGGAAACTCCATCATCAGGTTTGTAAACATCTTCTCTATAGACATTGTAGAATGATGAATGTTTGACATGATAGCCCTGACATGTCGTTTGGCCGCTGAATATGAAACTCCACTGATCTCCGATCCTCCTGAAATATAATTCACTGTGTTGTCGATTGGTGGAGGTGGTATTGGCGCATCTCCATGTCCATCCCTCTCATTTCTCTGGGCTAAGGTAGTTTTCCCTTTCTCTGTAAGTAAATCCCTTAGAAACCCTTTGTTCAGCAGCTCGAGGACTTCCAGTCTCAATGCCACACATTAGCTGTTGTATGGCCGCAGTCTCTATGGAATTCACACAATTTACTTGTGTCTTTCTTTTTGAAGCTTTCTCTGTTGCGTGGAGGCCATCTTACCTCATTTCCCATCTTTTTAAGTACCAAAACTAATTCTCCTGGAGAAATATAAAAATTGTAGTCTGGGAGTCTTGGCTTTTCTACCGGAACTCTTTCCTGGGCTTTGTATGGCAGAGGTCTTCGATCAAAGTCTTTTCGGAGGGGCTGATGTTCTTTCCTTGGGTGATTCCTCTTCTCTGAATGATGCCTAGGTATCATACTTGCAAATTCTTTATGTCGCTTGGAAGTATGGGGAGTTCTTTCATTCTGCATGCTGGAGGAACTATCTTTCCTTTTATTCCTCTTATCTTCTTCCCATCTGATTTCGACTTAAGCTCGTGCCATGGCCCGATCCATCGTGTAGCATCGAAATTTGGTTAACTTTTTATAGAGTCCACTCTCACAAAGTAACCCGTTTCTGAAAGCTTCCACGGCTGTTGGCTGATGAAGATCTGGAATTGTTATCCTCTCCTTGTTGAAGCGGGCCACGTAGCTTCGCAAGGATTATCCCCTCCGTTGCTGGATGGCCTTGAGGTCGTCAGTAGTTTTTTCAAGTTTGCAAGAGCTGGCGAAATGCTCCACAAATTTGTCTGCTAACTGTTGATAGGACTTGATGGATCTGTATGGTAGGTTGATGAACCAAGTAAGGGCAGGGCCTCCCAAAGTTTCTCCAAATCCTCTGCACATACATGTTTCCCATTGATGAGGAGCTAAGCCAGTTGACATCATTTTGTATTTGTAATGGATGACATGGTCGTCTGGGTCAGTGGATCCATCATATAGCTTCATGTCTGGTGGGCTGAACTTTTGTGGTAACTCAACGGATGTGATGGTCTCCGTGAAGGGGGTGTCAGAAATGGTTTCAGCTCTGCTCTTATTTATTGGTAGTTTCACCCCTTGTAGGCTGGACATAATCGCTTCTTTAAATTCCTTCATTTCCCTTCTTATAGTGATGGCAACTTGTTGAGCTTGGTTGATTTGAGAATTTGGCAAGTTCCTATGGTCCCCACCATTTGATGGAATGTCATCTGTCGTTTCGTTGAATGCTCCCAAAAGATTAGCTGGAGTGACACGGTTGTTGGGCTGATCTGAGGTATTATGATGCTGAGACGGTGATGAAACTAGCTCCAACTGTTTTTGAAGGTTCATGTTGGAATTACGTATGGTTAGATTTTCCTCTTCCAAAGCTTTCAATCTATCATGTAGCATGGCCAGTTGTGATGCCACTGGATCATGTGTCGGTTCATTGCTTGAAGCCATGAGTGACTAAGCTGTGAGTGTTTGTAGAATAGAAGATCTTCGTCTGCAAATTATCGCTAGGGCCTCACGGTGGGCGCCAAATTGTGGACGCTGGATTTTGGCCGAGGTCCTCAATTAGAATTTGTAAGTTGGGGGCACTAGCGATCCTGCGAAACAAAGAAGAATGAACAGGAGTAGACTGCCCACCGGTGCGGTGGGTGCTGGGGACACTTCGACGCCCAAGTCAGTAGTATGAAATGATCAGTAAATATGTAAAAAGTAAAGTCGAGGTTTGCTTCTGCCTCAACTTTATTTGGGTGGCCGTGAGGGCGGTGACTAGTGCTTTAGAAATGGGAAGAAGAACTAGTATCTGAGTGTAAAACGTATCAGACTTGGATGAAAGAAGTGAAGCTTCCCCCATGATTTCTCGAATTTCGTTCCTATTTATAGATGAAAATTATCATCATTGGCAGCTGGCGTAAGTCCCACCACGTGCCCTAAGCATGTGATAGAAGGTCTGAGCAGGTGGGAATAAGTTTTGTGTCGGGCAAAGTAGGAGAATAGTTGATATAATTATGGGGTTTTGTATTTAAGCTTATGACTTAATTGTAATATAATAATACAAAAATCATTGGGCCTAGTCTTTACTTTCGGGTTTTGCATACTATTTGGGCTTTGAGGTAAAAGACGGTTTTATCCTTGACCCAATTTTGGTTCGTACAATCGTTCTCTTTTTTATGTTCAATAATTTTATTTATTTTTTTGTTTTGTAATGATTTTTCTTTTATTTCAATAATACCTCACGAGGGCGATATTTTTTTTTATAAAAAATCGCCACAAAACAAGAGAAACAAAAATGAAAAATAAATCCAGCCCATTATTAATTCCGTCCTCATCTTTCTTTTTATCAATTCACCAAGGTTTTTTGTTTCGAAAAGGTGAAGGAGACAAGTCATAGTGAATATGATTTTCCTTACATTTTATTAATTAATTAATATGAACAAAATCTTGTCGTTGGGTGTTTTGAACTTGTCTTCAATTCTAATTGCCGACTTAGAGTTCCGTAGTAATATTGGTCTAATCTTCCTGTCGAATCGAATGATCACTGTTTTTAAAAATAAATAAATAAATAAAAATTTCTTTCTATAATTATATATTAACTATTAAGGCAATTTATCACATTTTTTAAGGCAAAGATCGACGAAACTGCAGATTAATAGAGAAACAAGGGTTTTAACTCATCCATGTCAGAAAAATATAATAGCAGGGTAACAGTCCATGAGGTTACCAAAGTCACCCCGTTCTCCGGCTCAAAAACTGCTAGCTTCAGTCTTCCTCTAACGTATTTCGACAATTTTTGGCTAAAGATTCCTCCTGTTGAACGTCTCTTCTTCTATCAAGTCAATGACTTAAACCCCAATGTCTTCAACGCTGTAATCCTCCCTAAGCTGAAGCGCTCTCTCTCACTCACTCTCATTCATTACCTCCCTGTTGCTGGTAACATCATGTGGCTTGAAAAGCCAACCGTCTATTACATGCTCAACTCTAAAGATGGCGTTTCACTCACAGTCGCTGAGTCTAACGCCGACTTCAATCACCTCTGTGGCAATGGAATCCGTGAAGCTGTTGAATTACATCATCTGGTGCCCCAGTTGTCGATATCCGACGATAAAGCTGAGATAATTGCTATCCAAATAACATTGTTTCCGAATCAAGGTTTTTCAATTGGTATTTCATCTCACCATGCAGTTCTTGATGGAAAAAGCAGTACTATGTTTTTTAAATCTTGGGCTTATTTATGCAAACAATTACAACTAGGTGGTCAAAACACTTCTAGTTTATCACCGGAACTAACCCCATGCTTTGACCGGAGTGTCGTCAAAGATCCTAAAGGGCTCGACCTAGTGTACGCGAACCACTGGTTGGATTTCGCCAACAATGGTACACGAAGCTTGAAGGTCATGCATATGAAAGGAGTTGATTATTCCAACTTGGTTCGAATGACATTTGAGCTTAGCCGTGAAGATATAAAGAAAATGAGGGATAAGATTAACGAAAATGTAGAAATTTCGTCAAGAGAACTTCATTTATCGACCTATGTGCTTACATGTGCTCACGTATTCGTTTGCCTAGTTAAAGCCCGAGGTGAAGAAGCTGATAAAACTGTTATGTTTGGGGTCGCAGCGGATTGTAGGGGTCGTTTGAATCCTCCCCTTCCTGTTAATTATTTTGGTAACTGCGTTGGTGGACATGGTACTGTTACAAAAGCAAGTGATTTGATGGGGGAAAATGGGATTGCTTTTGTTGCAGAGAAGCTAAGTGATTCTATCAAAGAGCTCAAGGACGATGTTATTGAAGGATCAGAGGATAAGATTTTAATGCTGATGAAAATGATCAAAGGAGAGTTACAAGCACGATGGCTTTCGGTAGCCGGGTCTAACCGATTTGATGTTTACGGGTCAGATTTCGGATGGGGGAAGCCGAAGAAGGTGGAGATGGTGTCCATTGATAAAACGGGAGGAATTTCTCTAGCGGAGAGTAGCTATGGAGGTGGTGGTATAGAGGTTGGTGTTGTTTTAGAGAAACAACAAATGGAGGTTTTTGCTTCTCTCTTTGTTAATGGCCTAAAAGATGTTTCAAGTACATGAAACGATGCAACTACGAATAAGTTTTTGGTTGCGATCCAGACTCGATGTTTTCTTTCGGCTACGGCTAATTTTATCCTTTCTATATTCTTGCTTCCTAAATTTCTTTTAATAATATTCAAGTTATCTAGAGATTATTTGAAGTCTCTAGCGGAGAGTGGCAAATTCTCTAGCAAAGGACGATGTTATAGTTTATGATGATGCTTTTGGTTGGGTAATTGTACGTATTGCTTGGTGAGGCTGTTGAATAGACCTAATGGTTTGTTCTGAGTGCTGCTATGTTTCCTTTGGGGTTATACATTCTGCTATGCGGCTGGTATTGTGTATGTTACGTTCTGCTATGAGCCTGGGGTTTTTATGTACTGATGTGCTTAATGTATATGTTCTGTTGGGCTTAATGCTGTATTTGGTGGCTGAATTTGCTGGTTTTTGATTTGCTGCGCTCCATCATGTTAAGTTACTGCTGGATTTCTTATTTCTGAAGGCTGAGTGAAGGATAGATAACTTTGGGTTTCTGGTTTCAGATGGCTCTCTGGTTGTGTTGACATATATTGCTTAGTGTATAAGTTGTCGTTGTATTAATCATAGGGTGTTTGGTTTTTTGCTTAGTGTATAGGTGAGGATTTAATGTTGATAGATGGGTGTGTTGGGAGTCTCTATGGCTTTTTATGTCTTGATGAGTTGTGGGCCTTCGATGTTCTTTTTGGGGCTGTGGTGCTGGTTTAATTGTTGAAGACAGCTCTTTTTGTGAGCTGTGCATGCAACTTGCATGCAGAAACAAAACCACCGAAAGAGAGTTGAAAATGTTGCCATTGCTCAGCTGTTTGCAAGTGTTGCAAACTGTCAAAAACGTGTGCTACAGTGCACGCGTTTTTGACAGTATAAAAAGAGTCCTAAACCATTGTTATCATTATCCCAAATCGTGAGGAAAGATAGAGAGTAAAGTGTTTGAGAGTTTTTTGTAAAGCTTGGATTATAAGCTTTGTAATTCTTTTGTGGGTATATATAAAAGAAGAGTTTTCTCTCAAATTATCTTCTATTATTGTGTGTTTATTCACAACAAGTGGTATCAGAGCTACGGTTCCACGGAGGGATCCCGAAATTCAGAAACGAAGTTTCGGTTCGGAAAGTCGATTCCGACGAAAGTTGTCGAAAATCGATTTTGAGCATATCATCGGACTTTTCACGGAGAGACGAGCACGGTGATATTTTCCGGTGATCGAACGGAGGTCGGACGAAGCCGCACGCGCCGCACGCGCAGACACGCGCCGCACGCGCCAACCCAACGAAGAAGACGACCACGTCAGCGCCCAGTCAGTGCCACGTCAGCGCACAGTCAGCAGCCCAGTCAGCGCCACGTCAGCGCACAGTCAGCAGCCCAGTCAGCGCCACGTCATCGCTCAGTCAGCGTACGGTCAGCTGCCACGTCATCGACACGTCAGCTGCCACGTCAGCAGGTGCCACGTCAGCAGTGCCACGTCAGCGGTGCCTGGTAAATTTCAGATAGGTCCCTGAACTTTCTGGAAATTACAATTTAGCCCTATACTTTCGATAAATTACAATTTGGTCCCTGAACTTTTGTAAATTGCAATTTAGTCCCTTAACTTTCCGTAATTGCACTTTGGCCCCTGAACTTTTGGAAATTGCACTTTGACCCCTGTAATTTCTGGAATTTGCAATTTGGTCCCGGTGTCGGATTTTGACAAACGAAGTGTCATTTCCACCATTTTCGACCATTCCGGACGCAACGGTGAGGTCCGTTTTTTGAAATTCTGCTTAGAATTTTTATGATGGAGGGGAGCAACGGAAAAATGATTTTGTTAACCAGTACAAACTATTTCACATGGAGAGGAAGGATGAAAGACCTTCTGTATGTGAAGGACTATGATGGATCGGTATTTCGGAGAAGAAACCAGAAGGAATATCCGATGAGAAGTGGGCTAATCTTCACCAGAAAACATGCAGTACTATTCGTCAGTGGATCGACGATAGTATCGTCAACCATGTCAGTGAAGATGCAAATGCACGTACCTTATGGGGAAAGCTGGAGGAGCTTTTCCGAGCAAAGACTGGCAACAACAAGCTGTACTACATCAAGAAGATGATGGGTTTGAAATACCAGGAGGGTACAGCTGTGGCGGATCATATCAATGACTTCCTCGGAACCATGAAGGAATTGTCTGGATTGGGCATAGACTTCGGAGATGAGGTAAATGGTTTATACTCCTTAATACGTTACCAGAATCTTGGGAAACGTTCAGATCTACGGTGATCAATTCAGCCGCAGATGGGAAAGTCACTATGGAGATGGCAAATACCAGGATCTTCGAGGAAGAAAAGAGGACGAGAATGCAGGAGTCAGCATCAGCCTCAACCTCAGAAGCTCTAGTGACAGAAAAGAACACCAGAAGGGGGAGGAGTAAAAGCCGAGGTCCAGGGAGATCAGACAAGAACCGAGGGAAATCAAGAACGAGGGATATTGAGTGTTATCACTGTAAGAATAAAGGCCATATGAAGCGGGATTGCTACAAACTGAAGAATGAGCAGTCCAGGAGAGATGTGACTCTAATCAAGAAAGAGTTGCTACAACCACCGAGAAAACCTCCAAAGACTTCTGCATAATGTATGAAGAAAATGTTGTGAATCTTGCCAGCCACGAGACCAGTTGGGTGATAGATAGTGGCGCATCCATACACGCCACATCTCGCAGAGACTTCTTTTCATCTTACACACAGGGGACTACGGTGCTGTAAGGATGGGGAATGACGGACAGTCCAAAGCCGTCGTATTGGAGACATCTGCCTTGAAACAGAGAACGAGACAAGGCTATTGTTGAAGGGAGTCAAGCACATCCCAGATATCCGGTTAAACCTGATCTCAACAGGAAAGCTGGATGACGAAGGTTTCTGCAGCACCTTTAGTGACGGATGCTGGAAGCTCACTAAAGGATCAATGGTCGTGGCACGAGGTAAGAAAGACTCAACCCTGTATTTAATGCATGCTAAGCTTTCAAATAGTAGCATAAATACAGTCAACAGCAATGAGGCAGCCGAGTTATGGCACAAAAAGCTCGGTCACATGAGCCAAACAGGGATGGAGATACTACGCAGGCGGAATGTTCTTCCGGAATTGAAGAACTCACACTTACGGAAGTGTGAACACTGCATGGCTGGAAAGCAGAACAGAGTATCCTTCCAGAGCTCCCCGCCTCAACGGAAACCGGAGGTACTAGATCTCATACATTCAGATGTATGCGGTCCGATGCAGACACGAACACTCGGAGGGTCACTGTATTTTGTGACATTCATTGATGATCATTCAAAGAGGATATGAGCATACACCTTGAAGAGAAAAGATCAAGTGCTGGGAGTGTTCAAGGAGTTTCATGCCTGGGTGGAGAGAAATCGGCAAGAAACTGAAGTGCATCAGAACAGATAACGGTGGAGAATACAGAGGTCCGTTTGATCAGTACTGCAAGACGCAAGGAATCCGACATCAAACGACACCTCCGAAGACACCTCAGCTGAATGGCCTAGCTGAGAGGATGAACAGAACCTTGTGCGAGAGGATCAGAAGCTTGCTGTCACAAGCCAAGCTGCCGAAGACATTTTGGGGAGAGGCACTCATCACAACAGTTCATGTTTTGAACATGTCCCCAGCGGTCGCACTGAAAGGTAATGTTCCTAACCAAGCTTGGACAGGTAAAGAAGTGTCTTATGAACACTTGCATGTCTTTGGGTGCAAAGCTTTTGTACACATCCCAAAGGACGAGAGATCCAAGCTCGATGCAAAGACGCGTCAGTGTGTCTTCATTGGCTATGGTCAGGATGATTTCGGCTACAAACTCTATGATCCTGTGGAGAAGAAGATCGTCAGGAGCCGAGATGTTGTCTTTGTTGAAGACCAGACCATAGAAGATATCCGGAAGGAGATGAAGACAATGCCCCAGCAATACAGAAATGTGAATCCAGAACCTCAGACACACGGTGCCAGTTCGAGTTGAAGGTGAGGTTCCCAGACATGAGGGTACAGGTGATGAAGCTCCCAGAGATGATGATCATGATCAACCACCAGTACCAGAAGTTCCACCAACAGTTCCACAGAGAAGGTCTGACAGAGAGAGGCGGCCTTCAAACAAATACTCTGCATATGAGTATGTGCTGCTTACTGACGGGGGAGAACCCGAGAGCTACCAAGAGGCTGTGGAAACAGAGGACAAAGAAAAGTGGGAGGAAGCCATGCAAGATGAGATGAAATCTTTGCATGACAATCACACTTTTGAGTTGATGAAATTGCCAAGAGGCAAACGGGCTTTGAAGAACAAATGGGTGTACAGGGTGAAGCAACAGGAGCATACTTCACAACCCCGTTACAAAGCCAGACTAGTCGTCAAGGGATTCAATCAGAGGAAAGGCATTGACTTCGATGAAATCTTCTCTCCAGTTGTGAAGATGTCATCCATCAGAGTGGTACTCAGCTTAGCAGCAAGCCTCGACCTGGAAGTTGAGCAGATGGATGTCAAAACCGCATTTCTTCATGGAGATCTGGAAGAAGAAATTTACATGGAGCAACCAGAAGGCTTCAGAGTCAGCGGGAAAGAGGACTATGTGTGCAGACTCAGGAAAAGCCTCTACGGTTTGAAACAGGCACCGAGACAGTGGTACATGAAGTTCGAGTCAGTTATGGGGGAGCAGGGATACAAGAAGACCACTTCAGACCATTGTGTATTCGTTCAGAAGTTTTCTGACGATGATTTTATCATCTTACTGTTATATGTAGATGATATGTTGATAGTTGGCAGGGGAATCAATCGAGGATATGACAATTTGAAGCAGCAACTGAGTAAGTCTTTTGAGATGAAAGACTTGGGGCCAGCTAAGCAGATTCTTGGCATCAGGATCGGTCGTGATCGGAAAGCCAGGAAGTTATACTTGTCACAGGAGGAGTACATTGAGAAGGTACTTCAGAGATTCCAGATGGACAAGGCTAAAGCGGTTAGCACTCCTCTTGCTACCCACTTTAGATTGAGTTCGAGACAGAGTCCCTCTACTGAGTCAGATAAGGAGGAAATGAAACAGGTTCCATACACCTCAGCAGTGGGAAGTCTTATGTATGCCATGGTGTGCACGAGGCCAGACTTAGCACACGCAGTTGGATTGGTCAGCCGGTTTATGTCAAAGCCAGGACGGGAACACTGGAATGCTGTCAAATGGATTATGCGGTATCTTCGAGGCACTTCCAAGATGAGATTATGTTTTGGAAGCAGCGACAAGCCAGTGTTGATGGGCTACACCGATTCGGATATGGCAGGAGATGTGGATACCCGAAAGTCTACTTCGGGGTATCTGATTACTCTCTCAGGAGGAGCTGTGGCATGGCAGTCAAGGTTGCAGAGATGTGTTGCACTTTCTACAACAGAGGCAGAATTCATTGCAGCGACAGAAGCTTGCAAGGAATTGCTGTGGATGAAGACATTCGTCCAAGAATTGGGTTTCAAGCAGGAGAAGTACATTTTGTACTGCGATAGCCAGAGCGCTATCTATCTCGGTAAAAATTCCACATTTCATTCGAGGTCAAAACATATCGATGTGAGGTATCATTGGATACGGGACGTCCTGAGCTCAAGGCTGTTAGAACTCAGGAAAATTCACACCGACGACAACGGTGCCGATATGTTCACGAAGGTTTTACCGAAGGAAAAGCTTGAAATCTGTCGTGCCATAGCCGGGATGACAAAACTCTCCACATAGTCAGAGTTGGGAGATTCAGAGAACTACGATTGGCTTGATCCCAACTCAGGGTACGTAGGCAGTCATACATATGCAGCCAGGGGAGGATCCTTTGGAGGATCCGGTTTGGATGATTAATGGTCGGCTCAGATTTTGGGAAATCTTCACCGAGGGGGGGATTTGTTGAAGACAGCTCTTTTTGTGAGCTGTGCATGCAACTTGCATGCAGAAACAAAACCACCGAAAGAGAGTTGAAAATGTTGCCATTGCTCAGCTGTTTGCAAGTGTTGCAAACTGTCAAAAACGTGTGCTACAGTGCACACGTTTTTGACAGTATAAAAAGAGCCCTAAACCATTGTTATCATTATCCCAAATCGTGAGGAAAGATAGAGAGTAAAGTGTTTGAGAGTTTTTTGTAAAGCTTGGATTATAAGCTTTGTAATTCTTTTGTGGGTATATATAAAAGAAGAGTTTTCTCTCAAATTATCCTCTATTATTGTGTGTTTATTCACAACATTAATTTGATGTTATTATGATGGCTTAGTTTGGTGCAGAGGCTGATGGATTACAATTGTTGAATGGAAGTGTGCTTTAGGCATGTATACTTTTGGGTTATAAAGGAATAATGGTTGATGTTGGTTGAGTGGACCCTAAGACTGTTTGAGTTGCTGGTTCGTGATGCTGATGATGGACTCAATAATGCCGAGTGTATGACTGTTGCTCTTATTCTGTTTGCTGGGTTATGTTCTATGGAAGATGCAGCAGAGTGCATAGCTACTGTTAATTGTTTTGTTTTGTTGGGTTGTGTTTTTATGGAAAATGCAGCAGTGACTGCTGCTGCTACTCTGTCTTCGATGGGCTGGTGATGTCTGGTTTGTGTTAGCTTGCTTGACAAAGGCCTGAAGACTGTATCATGCTTGAGATACAGAACTGTTAGGTTTCAGTTTGCTCGCTTTTTCGGTCCGATCTGCTTCAAGTTTTTTGGTGATTCAAGCTGTCTTCTCAGTGTCTCGGGCTACTGGAGGCTTGTGTTTATACTGTATGGCCAAGTTGTTGACATGTTAGACGAACTGTGGGAATACATTCTTGCTGGTTCTGGGTTCTGATATGCTTATGACTCTGCTTCTGGAGACTCATGTTTGCTGTCTTCTATGAAAGAGTTGCTGCCATGTTGTTATTCTCATAGTTGCTACCATGTTATCTTCTATGCTGTCGTGATCTTGATGTTAGTGAAGATTTGGACTCATGTTAGTCTAGGGATCACAGTGCTTTGAATTTTGTTTCCTATGAATGCAATATTTTGTTGATTCATGGGTGTAATATAGTTGTATGGGGAGTGTTTGTGCAAGATATGTGGTTTTTGGGTGTAATTTTGCTCCTTTAATATAAATGATTTTTTCAAAAAATAATAATAAAATTACCGAGGGAAGGTTCTGTCCGCTATTTTTTAATTCACTGACGGAATGACCGATGGTAATTTTGTTGGTAAATTAACCGGTAAATCTACTTTCAAACTACCGACGATACTAACCAGTGTTCTAAAACGCGCTAGGCGCTAGTCGGGCTGCGACTCAGCGTCTAGCGCCTAGGGCGCCTAGGCGGGGCCTAGACAATAAGTCGGCAGACAGTTAAAAATCTAATATTTTCCAACATCATAATTCATAAATAAAATCCAAATCATATAAATTCAATCAAAATGTGATAACATAAAACCATTAATCAAGCTCAATCAACCATATAATGATATAAAATATTATTTAATTAAGTTCATGTTCATCATCCTTTAACAAAGTTAAACTATACTAAATATCTAATTCTTCTTCATCTAATTCGATCTCAGCATCCTTAGGTTCTTCATCAGAATCAAAATCATCTTCATCAAGTTCTCTGTATTCAACATTTCTAGCGCTTTTTCGAGGTTGTAATATGTCATCGGCCCCGGATGCTTCTCCAACCATCCTCCAAGTAAGCCTCGAATCAGGCTCTACTTCTTCATCATCATCAGAGTCACCACCCTCAACAATCCATCCTTGTGCATTAGTAGCATCTTTGGCTTCTAACACATTCACTTTCAAATCTTTCTTCCTTTTGCGACATTAAATGAAACATAGACAAGATTGTTTAATCGATTCACATCTAGTATATTCCTTTTCTTCGTGTGAATCTACATAAATAATTTAAATAAATCAATTAATATTAATAATTACAAAATAAAATAATCAAAAATTTAGCTAATGTTAAATATTTACCCCATCAAAAGTGCTCCAATTTCGTTCGCACTCGGATGAACTAGTAGTTAATGACACTATCATTTTTGCCATTTTTAGCAAGTTCGGTGTATGATGTCCATATGTACGCCACCATGAAACTACAAATGAACATAAATAGTTTGAATGAAATATAAGATTTTTATATATTTTTCAAAATAATGCAAATGAATAATTTGTTTTTACCTGGATTAAAAACATCAATCGATACCCGACATGCTTTGACCCACACTTCTTTTCCAAAAGTTTCATCTTTTGCCTTATACTAAGTCAATTCCTCATTTATCACCTTACTCTGCATGTCAATGTTATTGGGGAAGAAAGCATCCACAACCGTAAATACTTCATCAATTACTTCCACATCGTACTCAATACTTGAATCTTTATAGTAGTAGTAAGGATTTAAAAGATAAGCAACACAATGTAATGGAGTATCAAGTCGCCCTTCAATTTTACTATCAATAATCTCCAAGATTGGCCGATAATTACTCTCAATATTATTCAATGCATCCTTGATCTCTTCTTTTGCATTCTTTAGCTCTCAATAAGCAAACCCCATGGATGGCTTTCTATCCCCATCAACTAATCGAAGCACCTTCATCAAAGGTGCAAACACCTTCAAATATTGGGTCACCTCATTCTAAAAAGAGACATTCATCGCCGTTGCAAATGCAGTTTTCCCTTTAGCTTGCTTCGACCATATGCACTCATCTCATTCCGTGCTAGCAAACATGGTTCGCAAACTTTCTTTTTTCTCGATCAAACTTTGTAAGGATAAGAAAACTGAAGCAAACCTAGTTACTCCCGGTCTGAATATGTCCCTCTGTTTTGTAAACGATCTCATCATGGATAAAATTTTGTGATGGGCATACACGAAAATGGTGAAAGCCTTGGCCTTATCAATGGTTTTCTTGTACCTCGGTAATTTCCTAATACTTTCAAACATGTTGTTTATGGTGTGAGTAGCACATGAACTCCAAAAAATATTTGGCATCTTCGCCTTCAACAACTTTGCTGCAGCCATATTGTTCGAGGCATTGTCTGTTACAACTTGAACCATATTTCCGTCCCCACTTGTTCAATGCCCGTCATCACATACTCATAAATGTGCTCAGCAGTATGCGCCACAGCAGAACTTTCCTTGGAAGAAAGGAAAGTGGTGCCTATTGTGCAATTAACACACAAATTCATTATACTTCTCCTTTTCCTATCACTCCAAGCATCTGTCATGATAGAACACCCGTTCTCCATCCACTCCTTCTCATGTTGTTTTAGGAAAGCTTTAACACTTGCAACTTCTTCTTTCAATAATGGCTCCCTCAACTCATATTGGCTAGGACCTCTAAAATCCGGTCCAAATTGACCAACTGCTTCCATCATTGCTATCCAACTGTCATTGTCAATAGCATTGAAAGGAATATCGGATTCATACACCCACTTAGCAACAAATCGCTTGACATTATACGTCTTTTCTTTAAAAAGCGCTTCATTAATATTTTATTGCCGCATTGTTTTACCATCATGGAGGGGTTACCACTGTCCACCTATCCATAGGGACGCGATGCCGATGGGGTCTTGAATCTAACCCTTCTTCTATTTCACGAATTTCAGCTTCTTCTTCATCGCCCCCAATATTAACTCCTTGCTTTATCTCACTAACATGCTTCTCTTTTCTTTTCTTCCTTCTCCTTGCCTCTAAAATGGTTTGTCTACACTTCTCTTGATCTTCTTTACTAGACTTTGGACATTTTGCAACATTCCCCGATATATGCCCAATATGCTCTTTCATTCGGTAAACTCCATCGGAAAATTTTTTGAACACAGCTTGCATTTCACTTTATCCAAGTTATTCGGATCCACTAAAGTCTCATACCCCCATCCAACATCATTTGAATTCCGTTTAAGATCGGGACTACACTCCGAATTAGAAGCCTCAGAAGAAGAAGCCATTAACTACAATTTGGATTAGTAAAAAAAACATTATAAAGAACTAAAGAACTAATAATTGAACTCAAAACATCATAAAGAACTAATAATAGCAAGGATGCAAAACCCAAAATTCCAACTCTTTAAAATCTTAAAACAAATTCTCAAAATAAAATGAGAAAATGAAATTTATTTGCATTGTCTTTACTTAAATTTATAATTTAATATTTTAATTAACAACTTTAAGTAAATAACTAATGTCTAATAATCTCTAATATAAATATGTAAATAATTTTTAAATGCATATCAAAAAAATCAAAATAGAGGCCAAATGAATTTTAGGACAAAAGAAAAAAAATAAAGACTTAGTGACTTACTAAATCAAATAACTAATTTCCAATTAAATCAAGTTGGAACAAAAAAAATAAAATAATAATTTTACCTTAGTTTTCCCAAAATGACGTGATGAAAAGAGAGGAGAAGAAGTGCATAGAGAAGCCGAAACTGAGAGAAGAAGAACTGTGTGTAAACAAATTTAGGTTTTTTTTTTATTATAAACACCCCCAAAACGGCATTTTGGGGGGCTTGCAAAAAAAAATTATCGCCGATACACGGCCGATTATCGGTCGTGTATCGGCGCGTAGTCGGCCGAGTGGGGTAAAATCGGCGCTTAGGAGCCGATTTCACGCCGTCCATTCGATCGCACGACTACCACCAACGATTTGGTGGTAGTCGCCACGCTTGGCCGACGTCGAGCGATTACGCGCTGCCTAGGCGAACAGTTTAGTGACAAAAATTGTGTCTATAAAATAAATAGTGACAAGCCTTTTTACTGATGGAAGATTTCAGTGAGTAACAAATTTTATCTACAAAATTTAACTATATATCAACAAAAATTTCCATAGAAATTTAGATTTTTTTATAGTGGGAGATGCCCCTTCATTAATTATCAGATAATTATTATAGGTTAACGTATTTATATAATACAAACGGATTTATAAGTAGGAAAAACGCTAATTTATCCAATGAATATGCCTTATGAGAGGCAGACTAGCGCGCACACTGTAGCTACAGTGTTTTCTCTGACAAGCTAGCAGCCCTCTTATAGGTAGAGTCGTAAAAACTACAAAAGAATTGGCTAAACACGTAAGAGTAAAATTAGGGTATGTTTATAATATCAAGAGGTATCACACATATTAAGTATCTCACCGTTGGATCACTTATCACATTTTAAAGTGATACAACGGTGAGTTTAAAGAAAAAAATTAAGAAAATAATAAATTAAAATATTAATGGATATGCAATATCCATGGATATTCTAGTAGTGGCCTCAAAACTTAGTCCCTCAGCTTCACAGTCACTTGATGCTACTAAATTAATCATTTAAATCCTGGGCCGGTTGCTTGCTTTACTAATTTATTAAATAGTCGGCAATATGTTGTTCTCTTGTGTGTTGAGGCTGCGAAAGAATCAGTAGAGTTGCAGGAATTGCCGATTGAGAATCACTGAGTTCCAAAAAAGACATAAAAGTTAAAAACGCCACGCTACAACGAACTGAGTTCCCAAAAAAAATACATAAAGTTGTCAAGTTTCAGGACTCTTATTTAACTTCAACCCGCAGGCAAGCACTCTCCTCCCTCTCGCCGGCAACATCATGTTTCCTTCACATGCCTGCATATAATGACTAGATAGTTTAATGACTCAGCCAGCAGCATGATAGTTTGAAACGGCCGGATTAAATCAGGATGCATTTAGCAGACGGTAATTGACTAACTTATAAGTAAGCAAATTATTACTTAGTAAGTCGCAATCAAATATGGCCTAGTTTTATATCTTGTAATTTTTTATTAATAAACACTATATATCGTTTTGTCAGTGTTAATTTGTTCATTAATCTATGCATGCGTATGTCTTTTTCTTAAAAGATTAATAAGTTCATTAAAATTTACACCATACAGATACATTATGCTGATTGGATCCCATTTCAGGAAAATAGAGGAAGCAAGACAAAGGCTATTTAAACTGCAGGAACAACACAGGCAGTGCATGTAATTAGCTTTGAATATTGTATTATTGTTTAGCTTAGTCTAGTAGTCATGGAAGCAGCGAGCAATAACAGATCAGTCAAAATACATGAGGTTACCAAAATCACCCCTGCCCCCTTCTGCAACGTCAACTCTGAGTTATCTTTGCCTTTAACCTTGTTTGACACATACTGGCTCAAGTTTCTTCCTGTCGAACGCCTCTTCTTCTATCAAGTCACTGACTTAACCTCCCATTCATTCAACTCAATAATCCTCCCTAAGCTGAAGCACTCTCTTTCCCTCAATCTCCTTCATTATCTCCCTCTCGCCGGCAACCTCATTTGGCCTTCTTCTGACGCCACCACAAAACCATCCCTCGTGTACTACTTCCCTGACGACGGCGTTTCACTCACAGTTGCTGAGTCTAACTCCGACTTCAATCTCCTCTCCGGTGATGGAATCCGTGAAGCTGTTGAATTTCGCACTTTGGCACCCCAGTTGTCCATCTCTGATGATAAAGCGCAGGTAGTTGCTATCCAAATAACTTTGTTTCCAAATGAAGGCTTTTGCATTGGCATTTCAAATCACCATGCAATATTTGATGGCAAAAGTTCAACAACGTTTATCAAATCCTGGGCTTATTTATGCAAACAACAATTATTATGTGATCAACAAGTACAAAATAACGTCCCTAGTCTACCATCAGAACTGACTCCGTCTTTTGACCGTACGGTCATCAAAGACCCTGAGGGGATTGACATGGTGTACGTCAACAACTGGTTAGATTTCTCTAACAAAAGAAGCTTGAAGGTTTTGCCAAGCTTCTATGATTTAAACAAAGTGGTTCGAGCCACATTCGTGTTGACAAGTGAAAATATAAAAAAACTGAGGGATAAGGTTAATTATGAAGAGATAAAACAATCTTCAGGAAAACTTCATTTATCAACTTTTGTGGTCACATGTGCTTACGTATTCACTTGCATGGTTAGATCCAGAGGAGGAGAAACCAATAGAGATGTCATACTTGGATTCACAGCAGATTATAGGAGCCGTTTGGATCCTCCAGTACCAATGAATTACTTTGGTAATTGTGTTGGGTCACATATTAGAATGGCAAAGGCTAGAGATTTTACAGGTGTTGCCTTTGTTGCTGAGAATTTAAGTGATATGATCAAAGAGATAGAGGGTGGAATAACCCAGCTTGAAGGATTTGAGGAGAGGCTTATCAAGTTAATGGAACTGATGCAACCAGTAGCAAAAGGAGCACAAGGGCTTGGGGTAGCCGGGTCTATCCGCTTTGATGTTTACGGGTCGGATTTCGGGTGGGGAAGGCCGAAGAAGGTGGAGATTGTGTCAATAGATACCACAGGAGCTATCTCTTTGGCTGAGAGCAGAGATAGAGATGGTGGTGTTGAGATTGGTGTGGCCTTAGGGAAGCAAGAAATGGAGAATTTTGCTTCCTTGTTTAAGGAGGGGCTAAAAGACCTTGTTTAATTAAATATATTATAAATTTAATTTGCTAGATCGATCGTTTTATGCATGCTAAGCCAATTAATGTATTAATTAAATCATATGTTTGTTTGGGTTATGATTCCTTTCTTGTAATGCCTGTGCTAGAGCTCGTTTCCTTTTATGCCAACAATGATACATTTACATCTTATTTACACCCATTTTACACCTTAAGGTGAAAACGATGTGGTTTGAGTAAATGAAATCACGTGACTGCTTCTGATTACTTCTCCACCCCAAATCAGATTTTCCATCACTAACCTTAACTGTCACTCTTTCTCTATACGCAACAATTTTTTTTTTTTAAAATCATTGGAATTTTCACCGTAAAAGTATCTATTTTTGGCTTAAGTGTTGTAGATAAAATCATTGATTGTCTCAGGTTCTTATAAAAAATACATTCTCTGAATTCGAACGCATGATCTCAAAATGAATTCCAGAACCTTACACTTTCAAATTACGTTCATTGAGGACCTCAATACGGAACAAAGCAAAAGGAAAAGCCCCAAAAGCCAAAAATATCGACGTTAGTATAAGTTCCCACGCCCAAAACTTACCCAGGAAAACCATAATCAATTTTTTTTCCTCTGAAGTTGAATTTGACTAAAGAAGAGCATGCTGCTAATCATCATCATCCCGTTGGAAGGATTGGTAAAAGCTTATTTTTTAAGGTAAAATTTTGATTAATTTGTGGATTTTTATTAACTGTTTGATTTAATGCCTCAATAAAAAATATATAGATAAAATTTAGTTGGTGAGTAAAGCAAGTTTAATTTAATTAGGTCGTTTGTTCATTGCTGGGTTTTTTTAAAGATTCGGTGCTTGTGTTATATAGTCATATAATTGGTGCAAGAGCCCAAGAACAATTGGAATGCGATGGCAGTGGAAGCCATGTAGAAGATGGAAACCGTGGTGTGTTTAGTTAAGGACAATGATAATGGAGGATTGATAATTATTTCTAATAAAATTATTTACTTCCTAAAATTGATAAAAATGAGAATAAGAATGGGAGTGAGGCCCACATATTTAGGAATGAGGAATGAGATTCTCATTCCCACCACCCCATGAGAATGAGATTCTCATTCGTATTATTAATGAGAAATATTACCTTTAAGATAATTAATTAATATTAATTTATTTTTAATTAATAAATAATCAATAATTAATAAAAAAATAATATTTACTATTTTAATAAAATAATAATTTAATAAAAGAATATATTAATATTTAGTAATTTAATACATTAATAATTAATTAATAAAGTAATACTTAATTTATAAATAATAAATAAAATTAATAATATTTAATAATAAAATAATATTTAATATTTTAATAAAAGAGTAATTAAATATTGAATTTAATATATCAAAAATTAATAATAATTAATATATAATTATAACAAGGGTATTTTTGTAACTTTTTAACAATTCATTCCGATTACTGGATAAAATAAACACATCAATAGTAATACTGCTTCATTCCGATTCTGATTCCTGCAGTTAAGTAAACTTATTCTGGTTCCAATTTACCATTCTCATTCCAGCTCATTCCGATTCAATTTCATTCCGATTATGAGTACGTAAACGCACCACCGAAGTGTAGTAATGACAAAAATGAGAATTGTATCAAGTCAATTCAATTTAAAAATCTTTTATATGAAAGTTTTAATAAAAAAATAATTAATATTTTGACATTTTTTCATTTCCAATAAAAATAATGTCAAAATTTTCTTAAACTGAATTATTAATAAGTACCCTAAAAATACTCGTTAACATTATCTCTTCATTTATTTATTTTTATAGATTTCTTAGTTTTTTCATTCTCTTGCTAGAAGTAAAAAGAGGATGAAACTTTAGACATGTCAATCACAATCAACAACAAATTCCACTACATTTCTTTCAACGGTTGTAACTGATCATTGAAATCCATTAACCAATAATAATAAAATGAAATCTAAACCAACAAAATAATTCCAATGTATTTCCTTCGCAGAACATGATCCGAGTGCTATCTTTCACAGAACATGATCCAAATGCAATCACTTAGTGCATCGGACATGATCAAAATCTTGTCTAAAATCCAAATATCCTCCAGAATTAACACAGATTTGGTGTGACAACATAGATACCTATAATTTTATTATAAAAATCAAATTATATTATTATATAAACAATTAAATAACTGAAATATCTCAAACTGATTGTAGACTTTGATAAGATTCTTGATAATATAAAAGTGTAACTAATCTTTATCTTCTTAACTTAAACGCAATCATGGCAGACTCTCCCTCCACCACCTCCTCTCCAGCCTCTGCCTCTCCTACCATTCACAGCCCCTCTGATTGCGTTTCCATCAATGCCTCTGCCCAGCTACCCATTCGGCTCCACCCTGACAATTACTTCACATGGCGCGCTCAATTCCTCTCCCTTCTTTTCGGATATGACCTACAAAAATTCATAGATGGTACATATCCATGTCCCCCTGCCACTCTTCCCCCGCCAACGACTCTGCTGCAGCTCCCAATCCGACACACATTCTCTGGCAACGCCAGGATCAATTGATTTTTCACTCCATCCTTGCCTCAACCACAGACCGAGTTGCACCACTCATTGCAAGCTCCACCACATCCAAGCAAGCGTGGGACAAGCTTGCGCGTCTCTATTCCAACAAGAGTCGCAGCCGTGTTTTCTCCTTACATGAGCGTCTCGCACGCCCTAGACCAGATATCCAACCCGTGACAGAATATCTCAACACTCTGCGCTCCGTGGCCGATGAACTAGCCTTGGTTGAGGCTCCTGTAACTGATGATGATCTCGTCATCCACATTGTCAACAATGTGGGCAAAACTTTTAAGGATATCATTGCCGGTGTCCGCACCCGCGAGAGTCCGATCTCCTTTGATGAACTTTATGAAAAATTAGTTGACTTTGAAGGATCCCTCAAGCGTGAGGACAACCTTCCATCTGACCCACCCATTGTTGCTCATGCTACAAACAGGCGACAACAGCCCCCCAAGCCCTCCAGCAACCGACAACCATTTGCCTCAAACCGTAACTTCCCCCAATCTCCAAACCGTGGTCAGCCTCCTCATGGTCCATACCGCACCCACCAACAGACAAATAAGAAATCAGGGGGATACAAAGGCTTCTGTCAACTTTGTGATCAACGTGGGCACACTGCCAAAGACTGTGCCAATTTCACCTCACGCCCACACAACCCCAGCTTGAATCACAACCACTATCAACTCTCCGCCAAATTGGCTAGTTGATAGTGCAGCCTCTCATCACATAACCGGGGACCTTCAAAATCTCTCCATCCATACTCCTTACAATGGTACCGATTCTGTCCAAATTGGTAATGGCATGAGACTCCCTATTTCCAGAACTGGTTCCACTATTCTCCCTTCTTCCTCTAAGAATTTTATTCTCAGTGACACACTTTGTGTTCCCTTAATTCGCAAAAATCTAATTTCAGTATCTAAACTCTGTGCATCTAATCATGTCTCGGTTGAATTTTTTCGTGACCTTTTTCAGGTGAAGGACTTGAGCACAGGGGAGATTCTGTTACAAGGCCGGCATAATAATGGTCTTTACGTTTGGCCATCTTCACCCAATTCCAGAACCCCGGCTGCACCTACCTCTCATGTCTCCGTCCGAGTCAATAATTGTCAATGGCATCGCCGTCTAGGACATCCATCGAAAGATATTTTCACTTTTCTTTTATGTAATTTTAATCTGTCATCCTCCAAACGTGGTGACTTACATTCTTGTGATTCCTGTCTTAGTAATAAAAGTCATCGTCTACCTTTTGGTACCACGTCCCTCAAAAGCAATCGTCCTTTGGAATTACTTTTCTCTGATGTCTGGGGCCCTGCTCCTATCACATCTATTGATAACTTTCAATACTACGTTATTTTTGTTGACCACTTCACCAAATATGTGTGGTTATACCCTTTGCGACATAAATCCGATGTCTTCTCAACCTTTGTCAAGTTTAAAAGTGTTGTAGAAAAGTATTTTCACACAAATATCATTTCACTTTACACTGATGGTGGAGGGGAATTCACCAAGCTAAAATCCTTCCTGCAGCAAAATGGCATAAATCATCTTCTCACACCACCCTACACCCCCCAACATAATGGTATTACTGAACGCCGACATCGGCATATAGTCGAAACCGGCCTTACCCTCCTCCACCAGGGCTCTCTCCCACCTCAATTTTGGACCTTTGCCCTCCAAACTGCGGTTTACCTCATTAACCGCATGCCATCCCACAACACCAACATGCAAAGCCCTTATCACTTACTCTTTCGCGAGACTCCCAACTATCACAAATTACGAGTTTTTGGGTGCATGTGTTACCCATGGCTGCGCCCCTACACCTCACACAAACTTCAATCTCTTTCCTCACCCTGTGTCTTCTTGGGTTATTGTTCTCAACAAAGTGCCTACAAGTGTCTTCACATTCAATCTGGGAAGTTATATGTGTCTCGGGATGTTATCTTTATTGAGAACACATTTCCTTACTCCACTCACACACCCGCCACCTCTCTGCCATCATATCATACCACATCTCTCTGCCATCTTTTTCTCCTTCGCATCACACGGCCTTCGCTCTCACCCCCATGTTCGGATGCTACTCTTTCGTCCCATCCTGCTCCAGCAACAGAATCTCCATCATGCTCACCTCCATCATCGACTCCGCTGGTCACAAGTTCCGCGCCTTCTGCCCCTCCCATAACTCAACCAGTCCATGCCTCTGCATCATCCGCTCCACCTACTGCCATTCTCAATCCCAATTCCCCCATCGCCACCACTGAAGCCCATCAACCACACTGGCTCCAGGCCATGAAATCCGAGCACAATGCCCTTCTTGCCAATAACACATGGGATCTTGTCCCTTCTCAATCTCATCAAAATATTGTTGGCTGCAAATGGGTGTTTCACATCAAACGCCACCTCGATGGTTCCATAGATCGATATAAGGCCCGTCTTGTTGCCAAGGGCTTTCACCAACGTGCTGGAATTGACTTTCATGAGACCTTCAGCCCGGTCATCAAACCTACAACAGTTCGGATTCTTCTATGCCTCGCACTTCAGCATGGCTGGCCTATCCGTCAACTGGACATTAACAATGCATTTCTTAATGGCCATCTAGATGAAGAGGTGTACATGAAGCAACCTCCTGGGTTTATTGATCCTAACCACCATTCTTTTGTTTGCAGATTACGCAGGTCTCTTTATGGTCTGAAACAGGCCCCAAGGGCATGGTTTGTCACTCTTCATAAATTTCTGCTCACATTAGGCTTCTGTCAGAGTCGCTCTGATGCCTCACTCTTCACCTATCATCACAATGGCACATGCATAGTCTTCTTTGTTTATGTTGATGACATCTTACTCACCGGCAATAACCCACAACTTATCCAGAGGTTCATCACTCAGCTGGCAGCTCAGTTCACTCTCAAGGATCTCGGGCTCCTTCATAACTTTCTCGGACTTGAGGTGTTTCGTAACCAGCATAGCATCTTTCTCTCTCAGCATCATTATTTACGCACAATTCTTACCCGCTTTGGAATGCTGGATGCCTAGCCCATTGCCACTCCCTTATCTGCTACCGTGCCTTTGCTCACTAATGATGGCACCACCGCTGCAGATGCCGCCACCTATCGCCAACTTCTGGGTGCTCTTCAGTATCTCACCATTACTCGGTCTGATATATGCTTTGCTGTAAATAAACTCTCTCAGTTCATGCAAAATCCGTCACAAATTCATTGGCAAGCTGCTAAGCGGATCCTTCGTTACTTAAAAGGCACCATTTTTCACGGCCTATTTCTCCGACGATCCCCTTCCACTGATCTGCTTGCTTACTGCGCAGCTCGACCAGTGCTTACACAATCTACCTTGGTGGTAATCCTATCTCCTGGTCCTCCAAGAAGCAACGATCTGTTGCTTGTTCTTCCACTGAAGCTGAGTTTCGGGCTATTGCTGTAACTGTGTCAGAACTTTGTTGGATACGCAATCTTCTATCTGAACTTCGTGTTTCAATTTCCAAACCCAACATACTCTGTGACAACCTTGGCGCAACCTTCGTCTGTTCTAATCCCAAATATCACTCCAAGATGAAGCATGTCGAGGTGGACTTTTATTTCATCCGTGATAAAATTGCCCAAGGCTTGCTATCTGTTTCCCACATTCCTGCTGAACGGCAACTCGCTGATGTTCTTACCAAGCCGCTCATTCATGGCCCTTTCCTTTCTGCTCGACCCAAGCTCGGCGTTCTTGACGGCACGTCTCTCTTACGGGGGCGTGATAAGATTCTTGATAATATAAAAGTGTAACTAATCTTTATCTTCTTAACTTAATTGTATTCTCTAGGATCTTTTAGATAAGCCTTATCAATATCTCAACACTTGTATAAATACATACTACTCTTCATCAATAAAGTTATCGGTTCACCTTTTTATAGACTTGTAGTGACATTTACGACATCTGACTTGATTACATGATGGATTTGATAATTGTGAAACCTATGATTCAATAAACTGAATAAAAAATTATTATAATTAAAATTGAATACATTACTTTAAAAAATTACCTCAGCGCTTGTTTTTTAGGAAACATTATTTGCCTTTAGTCTAGATTTCTTAAAAATTTGGGACTATTTCCTTCGACCAGATCATTTGCGCTTGTGGTTTTATTTGTTGAACTCCCCATGTTTGTGCTACAGCTAGCTTGGACATTTACTGTTGGTTCATTACTCTCACTATAAAGTTTCTTTGGCATGTCATTTTTCTTTTGTACAATCCAATCCAATAACTGCAAGCTTGTGATGTCCAGCTGTAATACATACACAATGCCATCATTATTAAAGTTATGGATCACATTTTTGACAATGGTGCACCACTTTTTGAAAATGGTGAAACCTTCCAAATAAATTTTAGGTGCAATTGGATTTTTGTTGACTTTTAAGCCATTCATTTTGCTATAAATTCAGAGCTCATTTGTGAGCTTAATCATCCCAAAATATTAAATCTTCATATTAAGAAAGCTTTGAGAGTGTTACAAGTAAGATTTTTGTAAAGAGTTTAAACACTTGTAAAATTTTATTATTATAATAATAGATTCAGTTTTTCCTCAAAACATTCTATAATGATTAGAGAATCACAATAAAGCTCAGTAAAAACAGTACATAAATTTCATATCTCACTTGCTCATCTGATGAATTCCACACATCATCATAGCTAACTCTCACCCTATTATGGCATATCTTTATCTTTTTTTCTTCATATTTGTAGGATATAGCTTTCTGGAAATAACGTGCACCTATTACATAACAACACTGAAATGACATGTCTACAAAGAATCTCTCTATATATATATTCAAGTATTGAACAAGTACAAAAGACATCACCCTCATCTTGTTCAAAACTTACATGGAAAGTTTTAATTCTACCTTGTCCATCATCTTCGGAGATCTTATACACTGATCTCTTACTCTTTTCAACATTAAGAAAACTTAAACTTAAATTTAATAAATTATTGGTGGTTTAGTGTCATTAAACTGAAATCAAGCATGCTTTAAACAATTCAAATCCAGAAAATCAAATGCAAAACCCTAGAAAACCCCCTAAAACTTTAAAAATAAGAAAAATATTATAATAATGATGAATGCAGTGGTCTGGATCGAGAATATTCTCTGTCCTTAAGAACTTATCAGTCTCGTCTCGGTGCTCTAAGGATTTATGGTTAATGTTCTCCCAGGATAACCTGGATTCCTCTTGTTCAAGTGGCACACCTTAACAAGATCTCAAACTTGGTAATGGTTGAATTCTCTCTCTGACTCAAAACCAATATGAGACTCAAATTTTATGGATGCAGTTCGGACTTATTTTCTTATCCTTAGAATGAACATGCAGCCCCATTTATATAGGCATGGAAGGGTGCCATATGGACACCTTTTGGGTTGGGGTGTAACCCTCCAAAGGGTTATACCCCTCCCATGCATGTTAGTTCCAAAAGGAGGACATGTCCCTATGGGGTACCATCCAAGGGACATGTCCCTCCTCCATCCATACAACAATATTTGAAGAATTTTCAACAATCCCCCACAATTCTTCCAATATTCATGCAGACACTTGAAAGAGTTTCTGTGAACTAAAGCTGCATTGAAATAGGTAGCTTTCGCCTTGAACCTTTCCTGGTGAATGACAATCGGATTTACTTGGCAAACCAGTGACTCATAGTCTTGAATTGTTCTGTCGTTGGTGTAAACCAAGACAATTGCCAACACACAGCTTTACTTCGACCATTTCTCGTTCTACGGTTGTGTTCATTTCGGCCCTGAACAGCGGTCATGGATTCATCAAGCACTTTAGGAAAATCAGCCTGTAAAATCCCATGGAAGCGGCCTCACTTCTTACTTTAAATAGGTGATCTACTATGAAGAGGTAATCTGTCTTTACCCTCATTATGACTCATCTCCTAATATAGTGATCATTAAAAGCCTCAGCTTATCCTAACCTTGACAGACAACATTCGACGTCATTATCAGAATGGGACAGAGTAATAAACTCTTCAGTGCTCATTTTGAATTGCACAAAGTTTCAGTTGTCCCTTTTGAACCTAGATCTTGTGATCTCCAGTCAACTAGGTTAGGTTTCTATAGTGACAATTCTTAATTTATAAGCTTCAAGCTCATTCCCCCCGATGACTTCTCAACTTTCTCTCGAGGTAAACCTTTAGTTAGTGGATCCGCTAGGTTTTCCTTCGACTTAACATAATCGATCGATATTATGCCACTTGAGAGCAGTTGACATATGGTATTATGTCTCCGACGTATGTGTCGAGACTTACCATACATTGTATTTTGGGCTCTCCCAATAGCCGATTGACTATCACAATGTATACTTATCGCTGGCACCGATTTGGGCCAACTAGGAATATCCTACAGGAAGTTTCTAAGTCATTCTACTTCTTCCGCTGTTTTATCTAATGCTATGAACTCTGATTCCATAGTAGACCAGACAATACATGTTTGCCTCAGAGTATTTCTATGACACGGCTGCATTACCAAGTGTGAAAACAAATTACCTCGTAGATTTGGAATCCACTGTATCAGATACCCAGTTAGCATCGTTTTATCCCTAAAATAGCAGGATATCTCTCGTAATGTAGCCCATATTTTGAAGTTTCTCTCAGATACCTCAAAACTCTTACTCTGGCTTTCCAGTGGTGATGTACTGGATTGCTCGTATATCTGCTAAGCTTGTTCACAGCTTGATCGATAATAGGTCGTGTGCAATTTGTGAGATACATCAGACTTTCGATGATTTTCGAATACTCTAATTGCGATACGTTTGAGCCAATATTCTTTGATAGATGAAGAGTTAGGTCCACAGATGTTCTAACCACATTTAGATCCTCTTTGTTATATTTCTCAAGTATCTTCTCTATGTAATGAGTCTGAGATAATATATATTTGTCTGATGTTCTAGAAATCTTAATTCCTATGATCACATCAGCTACTCCCAAATCTTTCATATCAAATCTGCTGGATAACACGTTTTTGGTAGACTGAATCATTTTATGATTACTACCAATTATCAGCATATCGTCTACATAGAGACACACAATGACATATCATTTTTAAGTTGATTTGGTGTACACACACTTATCACACTCATTGATTTTGAACCCACTTGACAACATCTCTTTGTCAAATTTCTCATGCCATTGTTTAGGTGCTTGTTTTAATCCGTACAAAGATTTTACAAGTTTGCACACCTTCTGTTATTGTCCAGGAACATTAACCATTCAGGTTGTTCCATGTAAATCTCTTCATCCAATTCATCATTCATGAATGCTGTCTTTACATCCATTTGATGTATTTCAAGACCAAATATAGCTACTATGGCTATGAGCATTCTAATCGATGTGATACGAGTCACTGGTGAATAGGTGTCAAAGTAATCAAGGCTTTTCTTTTATCTATAACCTTTTATGACAAGTCTTGTCTTGTACTTATCTATTGATCCATCCATTTTCATCTTCCTTTTGAATATCCATTTGTTGCCCAATGGCTTACAACCGGAAGGAAGATCAACCAACTCCCAAGTATGGTTCTGTAGGATTGAATCAATCTCACTATTTATAGCCTCTTTCCACAGAGGTGCCTCCGGAGAAGACATTACTTCTTTATAGCTTTTAGGCTCATTTTCTAACAAATATGTCAGAAAATCGGGACCAAATAACTTAGACGTTCTAGCTCTTTTGCTATGTCTAGGTTCGATTGTCTCAACATTTGCGCGTTGGTCCGACTCTTGGTCAACCTAATCACTGTCATTGACAACATCAATAGCTCTTTTGATAGACTTTGTTCTTTATCTTTATTTACAAGGAAACGTCTCTTCAAAAAATATTGCATTCCTTGACTCAATTATCATATTCAGATTGATGTCAAGAATTTCAGACTTGTGTACCAAGAATCGATACACACTACTGTTGTGAGCATATCCAATGAATATACAGTCAATAGTTTTGGGTCCTATTCTAACCTTCTTAGGTTTAGGAACCATTACTTTGGCAAGACATCCCCACACTTTTAGGTATTTATAGGAAGATACGTAACATTTCCACAACTCATATGGTGTCTTGTCCAATCTTCTGTGAGGAAGCTTGTTTAGATCGTAGTTCGCGGAAAACAAGGCTTCCCCCTACAAGTTCTGGGTAAACCAGAACTTGTCAACATGGCGTTCATCATTTCCTTCAACGTTAAGTTTTTATGCTCAACAATCCCATTTTGTTGAGGAGAATAAGGAGCAGTGGTTTCGTGAATAATTCCGTGCACAGAACAATATTCCCCGAATTGTGACACATATTCACCATCTCTATCACTCATGATTCTTTTATTTTTCTTGCCAAGTTGATTTTCAACTTCGTTCTTATAGTGTATAAAGCTCTCAATAGCTTCATCTTTGCTCCTCAGCAAATATACATAACAAAATCTTATGCTATCATCGATAAAAGTGATAAAGTATTTTTTATCGCATCTTGTTTGTACAATATTCACATCACACACATCAGTGTGTACAAGTTCCAAGGGTTCATAATTTCTTTATATGGAATGAAATGATGTTCTATGCATTTTTGCTTCAACACATGTCTCACACATATGTTGGCTATCAATTGCAAATTTAGGTATAAGGTCCATGTTAATTAATTTACGCATTGTATCATAATTAACATGTTCTAACCTCACATGCCATACATTTTGTGACTCAATTGTTGGGGTTGGTGCTCAGAGCGCCAATCTGGACCGTATTTATGTCTGATTCATGAATACGAACATCCCCTTATTCCATAATATTACTTATTTATGGTTGCACCTCTTGTTCTTATATACGTATTCGATCTGATTACGATTAGATTGAAACTAAATGTGGTTTAGTGATATGTATATATTAGACAGAGGCCCGATAATATATAATGCAGTACACAGTTACAAAGTTAGTTTGTAATTGACATTGGGAAGTGTCACTGCTATATGAATATTATCAAACATAGTTCCTGGTCAAGATTTGCTAACACGGGTCGGTTAGTCAAATCCGTTGAGACCAGTACATGTTGTATATCGAGACTTGGTCCGATGGTTTATCCCAATGAACCATGAGTCTAGGGAGACTCGTATAGACGTGTAGGTGTTTATAGTGGATAAACACTGAACTGCTCACCGAAGATTCTTAATGGATGGTACACCAACGTCAATAAGAATATTCTCGGGTTGAGTAGCATAGTGGTCCTTCGACTTGAGACACCACTGTGGATGTATGAGATATCCTCCACACTTAGATGGCAGTCACGTCACCGATCTATTTAGATCAGACCTCCGCCTGTTCGTTGGGTGTGGATCGATCTTCAGGATATCTTGTGTGTGTCAAGATAGGATCCGTCAGTTCTGTGTACAGAGCATAGGTAGTCCATATATATTTAGCAGTCTGTTAAATCTGTGGCCACAGTATACATCGGAAGTAAGTTCCGAGTGTTTTTTAAAGATTGCTAATAGATACGTCGACGAGATAATACCTATAGAGATTTGACGTTTACATCGATATCTCTGGGATTATCTAGATATCTGTGACGGAGGGATTATACGTATGCAATGACCTCAACCTGTATGATTCAGCTAGTTTATCCGTGATCGTCATAATCTACGGGTTGATAGATTATGCACATGAAATTAGATTTCGTGACGGATATACCTGAATCTAGAGAGTCTCAATAATGAAACATACTCGTAGAGCACTAGAGCAACATTTATGAATAATGATGATTATTTATAAATCGTTTAATCGTTAAACGAAAAATACATGCGAACGGGTCGAACCGTCATTTCCTAAATTAATGTGTATTTGTATTTAATATATGATATTATTAAATACACATTAATAAATAGTCAAATAAAGGTATTTGACATATATCATTAATATATGTATTTGAGATATTTAAGGTAAATATAATACATATATTTGATATATTTATATTTAATTAATTATTTAATTATTTAATTGTTAAATGATTAATATAATTAAAATATAAATATATCACCAAATGATAAAGTTAGGAAATGATTATAAGTTGCAATTGTTGACTTATACATTAAAGGAAAAGGTTGTCAAATTGATTTTGACTTCTTAAGATATTTGTTCAAAATTGTTTGAAAATGAAAATATTTTTTTCCTTTATTTTTCATTAAATTCGGCCATAACACTTAAATATAAGAGTTATATTTTTCTTAGTTGCATTTGTTGACTTAATTAAATATCTAATAAAGTGTTATTTGGATATTTATGCAAGTTGACCAAATGTAAAGTGAAATGAAATTGAAATTACAAAACTTGTATTTCCTTAAGTGAATTTCGGCCAAGACCATTTTGATACAAGTATATATTGTTTTTTCATTTCATTCTTCTTAACCTAATACACTTTAAAGAAAAACTCCATTAATGGAAGCAAAGGAAGCTTGTGAGAAAGAAAGAAGAAATCAAAGAAAGCTTGGTTTTTAGTAAGTTTTTCCAACTTGCTATTAGAAAGGAAAATGTTCCTTAGGATCTAGGCTTTAACATATGATGTTCTTAGGTTATTTCTTTCTTTATTCCTTGTGTTTTTTTTTTATGGAAGTTTGGATGGAAGTGTTGAGCATGTATGATGAAGGAAGGTTGTGACTATTGTAGTTATAAGCTTTCTTTTAAGGTTTTGGAAACCATGTTGCTAATCTAGAGTTGTTGACCCACTCTTAGATGACCTAGATTTGATCTTGAGTTGTTTCATTGTGTTGAGACTTTGATTGGATGGAAGAAAGATGATTAAAGTAATTGATTTAACCAATTTGGTCTAATTTGTCCAATTTGAAGAAATTGAAAAATTAGGGTTCATGACCAATTCCAAATTTGGGGCTTTTCATATATGTTGTGTATTTGTGTGTGTATATGATGCATATAAATTTTCATGTTCATTGGATTACATCTTGATGTGTTTTGATGCATGAAATGACAAAATGCACAAATGTGCACATTGGAAGGGCATTCGGCCAAAGAGTCAAACTTTGGGGATTTTGGTGCTTTTGGTGTTTTGATGTTTTTAACATGCTAAGTTCATCTTAGAAATGATTTAGAATCATTCTAAATTGATTAGATCAATTTTTGGACTAAAATGGACAAAATATCAATGTAAGGGCATTTCGGTAAATTCACTTGAATATGATTCATTTGAATTTTATTTCATAATTTGATTATTGGAATGTTAAATAAATATGTTTATTTAATTAATCCGAGAAAAAGTTTTGAAATCGTAAAATACGATTTTCCACCGCTTCCGCTGCGTTACCGGATTCTGCCCCTAAAACCCATACATCAATAATATAAGCAGAAGTTGAAGCTTTATTAACAGTATTGTGTCGATTGACAGTCATTACATTGAATTTGAAAAGGCCCTCAGTGAGGTATTCTCCTCCTACATACACATCATTCTTGGTCAATATAAATTTATCAGAAACAAATACAAGCTTAAAACCATCCTTGCTAATGAGAGAGCCGGAGACCAAGTTCTTCCGAATATCTGAAACATGCAATACATTCTTCAATGTAAGCTCCTTTTCGCATGTCATCTTCAGAACCACTATGCCTTGTCCAACCACTCTAGAGGTGGACGAGTTTCCCATCGTCAGATGATCACTGCCATCGACCTTCTGATACACGGAAAATATCTTGCTATCCGCACAGATATGACGAGTAGCCACAGTGTCTACCCACCATTCTCTCGGATTCCCAACCAAATTGGCTTCAGTTACCACTGTTGATAGGTTCATCTCTGAGATCTCATCAGTCAACTGCTCATTTGACATGGGCCTCATTTTTCTTTTTCTTGCCATTGTCCTGAGACTTCTTGTTTCTGCAGTCCTCTGCCATATGACTGCTCTTTCCACAGTTGTAGCACTTCCCCTTGAACTTTTTGTTTGCTTCGGAAGAATAAGCTTCACTGTTCTTTCTCTTCTTGCTACCCTTTACACCATCAATGATGTTGGCCTTAGACTCCATAGTCTTGTAGTTGGCCTTCTCGGACATCATGTTGTCCTCCTCGATTCTCAATCGAACTCCAAGGTCTTCAAGGCTCATTTGTATCTTCTTGTGTTTCAGATAGCTCCTGAAGTCCTTCCATGATGGATGTAACTTTTCAATTATAGTGGAAACCTGAAATGTCTCACAGAGTTTCATACCTTCATCCAGTATTTCATAAATGATCAAATGCAGTTCGCCCAACTGAGACATCATCGATCTTGAATTTACCATTTTGTAGTCCATGAACCTACCCACGATAAATTTCTTTTGACCGGCATCCTCTGTTTTGTATTTTTTCTCTAGAGATTCCCAGAGAATCTTCGCAGAAGATATGCCTTGGTACACATTGTACATGGTATTATCAAGTCCACCCAAAATGTAGTTTTTGTACATGAAGTCTCCAGACAACCACGTCTGTTCTCGCAGTTCCTTGGCTATTTCCAATTCACCCTCCACAGAATCAGGAGGATCTTTAAGGAAGTTAGAACATCATTTTTCTCTGCCACTGTTTAAAATTTACCCACCAAATTTTTCCGATTTTTCTCCATGAGAGACCGGTACTGTGATGTTTCCGCTAGCCATATGTAACTGGAAAAACTAACAGATGTCAATTAGTCTACAAAAGACAAATTGCACAATGATCAACAAATGATCTTGTTCAAATGATATACAAAGTTTACACTTGTTGTTCTATTGGATAGAAGTACCAATAAACACAAGTCCTTGAATTCCGACTTAGGTTTCTTACGAAAAGTAGATAAGGAATATTCCCAGAAGACGAGTGGGTCCGGAGTAACCACTTAAGTCCCTGACCACTTAGGCTCTTATCGCATTTTTGACAGAATATCCTTAAACACTTCCTCAACAGAATCTCTTAGATTTCAAACTTAAGTATTTCACTTTCAATTTCACAATACAATATTTGATATGTGTAGATATATGTGTAAGTGTCAAACAAGATTGGATGGAATTACTTGTGTATGATTGCACTTTAAATTCTCACCCAAGTATGCAACACACAATCAATTTTCAACTTTATCATTATGTGTATGTTTGTGATAATTGAACACCCTAATAATAACTTAAATCTATACTATCAAGATTATTGTGATTCAGTATATGATTTACTAAGTTAATATTATGAATACTTAAATTAAACTAAGTCTCTTCAATTTATAAATTATTCCAAGACTAATTCGTTAGTGTCGAGTTCGTATCTACGTTCGAACGAGACTGTCCAGTGTGTGCACGTTCGTGTTGCGTTCTACAACGCGTTCGAACGAAGTGTTCTAGAGAGTTCACGTTCATGGAGCGTTTGAGAACGCGTTCGAACGAAGTATTCCAGAAATTTTACATTCGTTTGGCATCCAGAAACACGTTCGAACGAAGTAAGTCAGTGGGTTTGCGTTCGATTTGCGTTTAAATACGCGTTCGAACGTTCTTGACCAGAAGGCTTGCGTTCGAGAGTTATGTTTGAAGACGTATTCGAATGTTCTTACGAATTTTTAGACTTTTGCCTTCGCGTTTCGTCGGGTGTTCGAACGCCCTACGTGTTTTCATGTATAGACTTTATTTTCCAGAAAATTTTCTAATCTTAGCATGCGAATTACTATCTAACAACACTAGTTGTTAAGTTATTAAGATTGTTGGTGGTTTAATGTCATTAAACTGAAATCAAGCATGCTTTAAACAATTCAAATCCAGCAAATCAAATGCAAAACCCTAGAAAACCCTAAAACTTGAAAAACAAGAAAAACCTTATAATAATGATGAATGCAGTGGTCCGGATCGAGAAGATTCTATGTCCTTAAGAACTTATCAGCACTGTCTCGGTGCTCTACGGATTTGTGGCTAATGTTCTCACAAGATAACCTGGATTCATCTTGTTCAAAGGGCACACCTTAATAAGATCTTGAACTTGGTAATGGTAAAATTCTCTCTCTGACTCAAAACCAATATGAGACTCAAATTTTATGAATGCAGTTCGGACTTATTTTCTTGTTCTTAGAATGAACATGCAGCTGATAAGTGTGGTTTATACCCACTTATTATGGCATTATTAGCCTATTGTTTTGTTATATTTCGGGATATTTAATGTCATTTATAGTTTATTTTCTATTTTTATTTGTAGGAACATTAATAACACAAATCCTGAGATATTTACACGTGTTTTGGGGACCATACATGGATCAAGGACACAAGACGGGAGCAGCAAGAGAGAAAATTCATAAGGTGCCACAACGTCGTACCACCCAGCCAAGTTCCCGAGAGAAAGGCGTTGTGGCGCCACAATTTTTCATTAATTATGGCGCTAAGGCGCCCATTATTGCCAAAAGCAATGGCGCCAAGGCGCCATCAATATCAACTATTAATGGCGCCAAGGCGCCACAAAACAAAGGAAGACAACATGCGCCTTGGCGCCACATACAAAAGAAATAATGGAGCCATGGCGCATGTTTAAAGAAATTAGGAAGGCGCCATGGCGCCCTCAAGCCCAAATTTGCTATACAAAATGCCGAGAATTTGGCGCCCAGGCGCCCACTTAAAGAGTCACGACACTGCGTAAGGAAATCAGGCGCGCTCCAGGATTTAATTTTTAGGATTTTTATAAGATCCCTAATGATACCCAATGACTCTCAGCCTCCACTATAAATATAATAGTTCGTCCAATACTCATGGGGGAGGCTAATACACTGCACAAAACACATAAACAAATATTTTTAGAGATCCAATGAGAGGATTGAAGAGCGATAAGAGGAGACAAATGCGGTAACATCCGAGGAGGAAGAGATTCAATTCGGGTTTTATCTTCTTATTTCTTTCATAGAACTCTAATGATTTCCATTAGATTCATGACCTGTTTATTATTGTCTTTATCTTTTATCATGAATTAACTCCTAATTTGGAGAATGATGTAATCTATGCTTGAACCTTGTATTGTTTTATCAATATTGTTATGAAATTTTATTAATTTATTTATCTCTTTTGAGTTTAATGCTTCTTGATTGTTGGCCACAATTGAAGATGATGAATGTTTAGAATCTATCATTCGGAGAGGGGATTTTGAATAGATCTAGAGAATATAACCTAGGATTTTATAGAGTTCGAGAGAATCTGTAGTCCTTTGAAGTCGTTAATATAGAATCACAAAACGTAATGAGTTGTTAACTATTGGATTTTTATAGAGATATCAAAGTCTATAGTTGATGATATTTTCACTCGGCACTCGAGAGAGGGAGTGGATATTTTAGGAGTCTTGACTTATAAATAATATAACTGAACAAAGATTAATCGGCATAACAAATACATAGGCGACAACTAGGTGAAATCAGGATCCAGAATCTCTATCGTATTAGTTCCTCTTATCTAAATAATTTTTATATTTTATTTATTTTTTAAAAATCTTTATTATGTGTTGTCTAAATAAAGTTGGGATTATCAATTGTAGTACTTAGTGCGAGTTAACGCAATCTCTGTGTGTTCGACACTCTAAACTCATTTATACTAAAACTTGACACCGTACACTTGCGGTACGATATAAAAATATCACAATAAGTTTTTGGCGCCGTTGCCGGGGACTGTTTGTTTAATTCACATTAATACTACTACCAAGTAATCTTAGCTTTAATTTAGAATTTTATTTTTATTTTATTTTATTTTATTTCCTTTATTTTTGTCTTAAGTTTTATTTTTATTTTATTTTATTTTATTTTATATTTTTTTTCGTACGAGGTGAATTTAAAAAGAAGCAATGGCAGATCCTATTGAGCTATCAAATAGGCCAACCGTCTATTGAAGCTGCTTCTGCTAATGGAACGCTTTTACCCAACAGAGGAGCAGGATTTGAACAAGTACAGTATGTGAACAATCGGAACTTCAACAACTATAGAGGCAGTCATATGTCTATTTATTATCATCCGAATTTTTCATATGTTGATATGGAAAACATTTTGCAACCTCCTCATGGCTTCAATTATCCAAGAGCTGAGCAGAAACCTTCCTTAGAAGACCTCATCAGCATGTTTGTAGCTACAACTTCAAAGAGGTTTAAGAAGAATGAGTCAAGGCTGGATAACATCGAAACACGAATGGGCAATATAGAGGCAAATATGAAATCTTTAGAAGTGCAAATTGGGTTGGTTGTTTCTTCCATGGCCAATCAACAGACATGAGTGTTTCCGAGTGATATTGAAGTCAACCCCAATGAGCAATGTCAAATTATAACCTGTAGGAGAGAAAAAAAGTTTAAAGACGCCTCTCAGGACTTAGGCAATAAAGAAAATGAAATGGTATTTCAGGAGGAAACAGTAATAGAAGAAGAGAACAAATGTGAATTGATAATGAGAGGCCAATATGAAGAAATCACCTTCAGTGTTTTCAGAGCCATGCCGAGTTCTCAAGGTGATGCAGACTGTCACAGGATAGATACGGTAGAAAAGGAGTTGAAATCAGACAGGATGAATCAGTATTTCAGCAACATATGAGCATAATGCAGCCATGCATAAGGGAATATGCTCTGCAGTTAAACTCAAAATCACTCCCAAAGGGCCGTAAAAAGAGGAAAAGAAAAGTCAGTGCTCACTTGGAGATGACCCATGGAAGGTTAAAAAGGAGGCCGGGCCAATTTTACCGAATGTGCAGTCCAAAATTTCCAACTGGGGACCATCTATCGATAAACTGCCACAGCCTGCCAAGCTGTCTTTTTTACGTCATAAGAACCGGTGGATACCAAAGAAGAAAGCAGATGAGATTACCTGGTTCACTACATTTAAGCCACCATAACCATTTTGGGTGGCTGCGTCTGGCTGAAGACGTTAAACTTAGCGCTAGCGGGGAGGCAACCCTTGCATTTGTTTTATTATTATTTTATTTATTTTTAATTTTTAGTTTATTGTGTGCTATTTGTTTATTAAGTTGCATGTTAATTATGCAGGTAGCACGAGACACATAAAGCCCGCGCATTCAAATTCTAACCAGCAAGAGTCTGATCAACTCCATGCATGGAAGTGGTGTTCCTCGCTCTTGTTCTTTATATTTATCTTACATTGAGGACAATGCAAGTTTTAAGTTTGGGGGTGTGTGCATGCTGTTTACTTGCTATTTAGTTGTTTAAATTTAATGAAAAAAAATTGTTTTAGTCTTTGATAGTAAAACATAAATCCTATGATTAATTTTGTTTGTTTATGGGTGAAATTTTAGAAACGATAAGTGCCCAATTTACTTTTATCTGATGCCTTGAATAGTTGATTTATGTTAGACTCGTAAGCACTTAAAAGCAAGTTTTTAGCAGTGAAAACTTAAGTAGTTGATAAAGTGACTAGTTGAAGAAATTGCATGTCGATGAATGACCGTTTGCTTAGATATCTATCTTGATTTGCTAGTGTTATGAAGTATGGTATAGCTAAAAAGAAAAATGTCTCTAAAGAAAGAAAATAAACCACCTATAACCGATAAGCGTGAAGCTACCCATGGGCGAGTATTAGGACCACCATGAGGAGAAATGCTACCTTAAAGGGTAGGTGAGTTGAAAAAAAAATTGCAAAATGAGAAAAGCAAAAGGAGACAAGAAAAGAAAAGAAAAGAAAAATCATATCATACTGTGCACGAAATAAATCAATTACATAGCATAATTGAGATATCTAGGTTGGTTTGACCCATCGATTCTAATTTCTAAACGAAATCATTAAGTTGGCTTACTTATGAGTCGAGCTGTGAATGAACCTTTAAACACACACACACACTGTAAGTCTAGCTTAGATGATTTACTCAAGAATTTGGATCTAAGTCGCATTGCGTACTTTGAAGGTTCTCTAATTTCATTTATGAGCTTTCTTTGAGGAAAATTTTATGTGCAATTATCGGGATTATGTTTTGTTAATTTTTATATTTTTGCATGATTGTGTGTGAATGACGTTTGTGGGTGTCGTCGCTGTAAGCCCTCACGAGACTATAACTCGTTCACTAGGGCCACCTAGGGGTTTAAAGACTTGTTGCATATGCTAAATGCAATCGTGATCCCTACGAAAGTGGCTTAGTTAATTTAGTAATTTATATTTATTTATTTGAAATTAGTTTTTATTTCTATCTTTTGCTTGGGACTAGCAAAACCTTAAGTTTGGGGGTGTTTGATAAATGTGGTTTATACCCACTTATTATGGCATTCTTAGCCTATTGTTTTATTATATTTCGAGATATTTAATGTCATTTATAGTTTATTTTCTGTTTTTATTTGTATGAACATTAATACATGGATCCTGAGATATTTACACGTGTTTTAGGGACCATATGGGAGCATAGGACACAAGACGGAGCAGCAAGGGAGAAATTTCATAAGGTGCCACAACGCCGTACCACCCAGCCAAGTTCCTGAGAGAAAGGCGTTGTGGCGCCACAATTGTTCATTAATTATGGCGCTAAGGCGCCCATTATTGCCAAAAGCAATGGCGCCAATGCACCATCAATATCAACTATTAATGGCGCCAAGGCGCCACAAAACAAAAGAAGACAACATGCGCCTTGGCGCCACATACAAAAGAAATAATGGCGCCATGGCGCCTGTTTGAAGAAATCAGGAAGGCGCCATGGCGCCCTCAAGCCCAAATTTGCCATACAAAATGCTGAGAATTTGGCGCCCACTTAAAGAGTCACGACACTGCGTAAGGAAATCAGGTGCGCTCCAGGATTTAATTTTTAGGGTTTTTAAGATCCATAATGATACCCAATGACTCCCAGTCTCCACTATAAATATAACAGTTCGTCCAATACTCTGGGGGGAGGCTAATACACTGCACAAAACACAGAAACAAATATTTTTAGAGATCCAATGAGAGGATTGAAGAGCGACAAGAGGAGACATAGGCGGTAACATCCGAGGAGGAATGGATTCAATTCAGGTTTTATCTTCTTATTTCTTTCATAGAACTCTAATGATTTCCATTAGATTCATGGCATGTTTATCATTGTCTTTATCTTTTATCATGAATTAACTCCTTAATTTTGGAGAATGATGTAATCTATGCTTCAACCTTGTATTGTGTTTATCAATATTGTTATGAAGTTTTATTAATTTATTTATATTCTTTTGAGTTTAATGCTTCTTGATTGTTGGCCACAATTGAAGATGATGAATATTTAGAATCTATCACTCGAGAGAGAGGATTTTGAATAGATCTAGAGAATATAACCTAGGATTTTATAGAGTTCGAGAGAATCTGCAGTCTTTTGAAGTCGTTAATATAGAATCACAAAACGTAATGAGTTGTTAACTATTGGATTTTTATAGAGATATCAAAGTCTATAGTTGAAGATATTTTCACTCGGCACTCGAGAGAGGGAGTGGATATTTTATGAGTCTTGACTTATAAACAATATAACTGAACAAAGATTAATTGACATAACAAATACATAGGCGACAGCTAGGTGAAATCAGGATCCAGAATCTCTATCGTATTAGTTCCTTATATCTAAATATTTTTTATATTTTATTTATTTATTAAAAATCTTTATTATGTGTTGTCTAAATAAAGTTGGGATTATCAATTGTAGTACTTAGTGCGAGTTAACGCAATCCCTGTGGGTTCGACACTCTAAACTCATTTATACTAAAACTTGATACCGTACACTTACGGTACGATATAAAAATATCACAACAGCAGCCCACTTTATATAGGCATGGAAGGGTGCTATATGGGCATCTTTTGGGTTGAGGTGTAACCCTCCAAAGGGTTATGCCCCTCCCATGCATGTTATTTCCAAAAGGAGGACATGTCCCTATGGGGTACCATCCAAGGGACATGTCACACCTCCATCCATAGAATTTTTAACATAAATTACATTAAATTTTATTAGAATTCATCTGAAATAAAATTAAATATTTTAAAGTTATTAATAAATATGAATATGTTTTCAAATGAAAGAGTAAGACGAGAGAGAAACTCTAATATGGATTAGAAATATTATTTGAGAATTGATAGACAAACAAATATTACATAAATATTAAGTGTAAGTGAATCAATTGTTTCATTTAAATTATAAAATCAACTAGATCTATATCATTTATATGTTCAATAACTAAAATATTATTAATATTTTTATTATAATATAAAATTATAGTAAAAAATGTATCAATACGTACAAAATACGGACCCTATACTATTGATATATAGATAAAATAATCATTCTGATTTTTTTTTTTTTTATTTTATTGTTATTTATCAACAAAAACTATTTTTACTATTTTAATCTCATATAATTTTCCAATATAAAACACCTCGGGAACACCATGTGGACGCCTCTAGTTTCACAAAACCTTTCACATGCCGTGGCCGCAGGAGATAGTATATCATATTTTGGATGTATATGACATCTCTCTCACAACAGCTGGATTCCATACAGTTGTGAAATCCAACTATTGTGAGAGAGATGACATATACATCCGAAACATAATATAATTTTTCCGGCCGCAGACGTCCAGCCAGAGGACAAACTCCCTTCTAACACGACACTTAACCATCAATCTCCACGTGTCAAAGCTTTAGATATCCTGACAACAAGTGGCAGATTCTTAAGCCTCCACATGTCAACGTACCACACGTCTGTTATCTAAGCTGAATCCACAAAGAAACAGAGATGAATGCGCTCGTTTCGATTGGCGTCCCCTGGGAATCTGGTTTTTGACAACACGTGTTCTCGTTCTTTGGCTTACCGGAGCTCTTCATGTCCTCCACGTGTCACTTTTTGCATGCATTGTCTATTGACTCGGTACTCTGAGGGTCTTTTACGGTATTTCAATTTTTCCTTTTTCCAAGAAAGTTTACCAATTCTCTCTCTTTGGTTCGTGTTTGTTTTTAAGAAAGTTGTGGGAAATTTTTGTGAATGTATGTACAGTAGTGATTTGAATATAAAGTAGGAAAATGGAACTTTTAAGCTTTTTTTTTTTTTTTTTTTATCTCGTGTGGGATTATATTCATTTGAATGATTTTTTCTTTCGATAATTCTACTATGTAATCAATTTTGTTCATCTGGGTATCTTTAAATTTGGTCAATGTTGATTCATTAATCAATGGAAAAAGCTGATGAAATTGGAAGCATACAAACTCAAAAGCATGTTTCCATGCAAGTGAATAATTTTCCAAAAGATCTCTTACAAAGATTCAAGAATGGGAATCATTTTGCTCAAGCGCAAACTGAAGAAACAGAAGAGATCGAGCTGAGCTTGGGGCTGTCTCTAAATGGTCGTTTTGGAGTGGACCACACAAAAGCTAATAATAAACTTACAAGATCATCTTCAATTCCAGATTTTATCGACCCATTTGTTAGAGACCAAAATGACAAATCTTTTGTGGTGCCAATGGCTTGTGCTAATCTTATAAGGACACGTTCTTTACCTACGGAAACTGAAGAGGAATGGAGGAAGAGGAAGGAGTTGCAGACACTGAGGAGAATGGAAGCAAAGAGGAAGAGATCAGAGAAGCAGAGGAATTTGAAGATTTCAGGGGACAGGAGTAGGGTTTCTGGGGAAGTAATTAATGGAGGAGAAGAGGGTGGTAATGGGATTCAGCAGATGGAAAATTGTGAGGCTTTTGGTATGCAAAGTTGGGTTAAAGGAGCTTGTAGCATTGTACTGAAAGGCGGCAGTGCTGTTGAAGGAGGCTTATTAACACCTGCATCACAAGGCTCAAATGGATCATCACTAGGAAGTTCTTCCTCAGGAATTTCTGGACTTGAGTGTCAACCACATCAAGGTATTACCTCTTTTCTTTGTTTATTTATTTTCTTGAAGCTTAGTTAGAATCTGTGATTGTTGCTTTTTTTTTTCCTTGTTAAATTAACGGAGTACAGATTAATTTTTTCTTAAGATCATATTGATTGCAGTTGTTTCACTGGTGTAATGTTGTTATTACTGTAGTTGTTGGACCTTGACATTGTTTGGTTTAAAGTTGGCTTTTATTCTTTTCATGTAATTTCACCAAATAATGTCTTGGATATTAGAATAATAAAAACTTGTTGGCATCTTTCTTGTTCGTTATTTGTTTAATTAAGAGAGTCCTGTAATTTTGCTCAACCAATGGGTCTGATTGAATCTGTATGTCACTTCCTGTCAGAAGTCTAGTATTATTGCCTGAGATACAGTAGGCATTGAATTAAAAATAATTGTGAATTCTTTGTATTCATGTTTTGTGTCAACTAATATCTTAGTTATTTGGTTTCTTATAGTTTTTCTTTATTTCAGTTTTGAGTTTTGTAGATTTAGTTTCTGTTAGTAGTCACATTTCCTCTAATAGCTAATTGTAATGCTTTTGGAAAATTCCTGTCCGTTTTACCGATAAGTTTTGATGCCCTTCTGATTGTCTGTCTGTCTGACCATTGATGCCACTGTAAAGGGAGTATTTGCTCAGCCATATTACCTTCCATGTTAGCAAAACTGTGCATCTGTGGGATTCATATGTTTTGCTTGATTGATTGCAAAGAAAAGATTAGATGTGATGGTTTAATGGATGGGAGGAGAAAAAATGTGAACTCAACATTTGGTACATGGACAAGCTTCTTGACATAATTGGCAATCTGAATCCCCCAGGTATTTTGCTTCCCATTTCAGGATCAAAGAAATGCACCGAAGCAGCTAGCCCTTCCAGTGTCCAGTCAAGGCCAAAGAATGAACAGAGACCTCCAAGAAATCCTGAGGATGAAAAATCAGGCAAGTGGATGGCTATGGAGAATCACTCAACAGTGGATGAAACAAGAGTTGTGCTGGAAGATATGCCTAGTGTGTCTACAACAGGAGATGGCCCCGATGGAAAAAGAATTGAAGGATTTCTTTACAGATATAGGAAGGGTGAGGAAGTGAGGATAGTATGTGTGTGCCATGGGAGCTCTCTCTCTCCAGCCGAGTTTGTCAACCATGCTGGTGGAAGCGATGTGACACATCCGCTGAAGCACATCGTTGTAGAATTTAACAGGGGTTTATGAAACTTAAAAATCTCTTATTTCTAGGCACTTGTATTGGGAAGAAAACAATTGTTACATATGGCATTCTACAAAATCCTTCAGCATCTCATCTATGCTTGCATTTCTTTGGATTGATCAAGTCACTTGTCATATCAATCATTACATACACAATGGCTAAAAATCATGATTCTGCAGATAATATCTCTACTCTCAATCCTTTTTTTATTGAAACTACCCAACACAATACAAGTATGTTGACAACAAATATCTGCATTCTTCTGCAGATTCATCAGTAGGCCCCTTTTAATCAGAAAAATGACATTGACAAAGGGATGCTAGACTATATTACAATTTACACGCTGGATCAACTACAACTACACTTCTGCCAATTACATAACAACAGGGCTCTCCCCTCAAATTATCTATGTATTTTGTCCAATCACGGTGGGTGCTAGCAGGAAGGGGGTTGCAGTTGCTTAAGCCGCCGTACAACTTGCTTCATAGTCGGCCTGGTAGACAGAGAATCGACAGTACACACAACTGCCAAATGTAAAACCTCTACTAAATCATCATGAGGGCCTGCATCCCACAGCCCTGCTGTGAAGAATTCCTTGGCCCGACCCTGCCGAAGGAGCATACATCCCCATGCAACAATGTTGAATCCATTCCCATATGAAGAAAATGAGGGATCCAGAGCCTTCTTGTCCGAAAGTAGCTCAAGTAGGACAACCCCATAACTGTAAACATCTGCTTTGTCAGAAACACGACAAGTCATTGCATATTCTGGGGCAACATAACCAAATGTCCCAGCTACTCCGGTAGTTGCATGGGTTTCTGAAGGACCCAGAAGCCGAGCCAAGCCAAAGTCAGATAAATATGCATTGAAATCATCATCCAACAAAATATTACTGGGCTTGACATCACGATGGAGAACACGTGGTACACACTGATCATGGAGATAGGCAAGAGCACGAGCAATATCCAGAGCAATCTTGTGAAGGACCCTCCAATCCACAGCCCTTGTAGATCTTTGCTGGATGAAGTTCTCCAAGTTACCCCCTGGCAAATAATTGTATATAAGGAACATCTCTGTTTCACTGGCATGATAACCAATTAGAGTGACTAGATTTGGATGGCGGAGCCTTCCAAGAGTTTTGATCTCAGCATGAAATTGTTGAACCCCTTGAAACCGACCGACAGCAAGCCGTTTTATTGCCACCAAGACTCCAGGCGATATCTCTGCCTTGTAAGTTGCCCCAAAACCTCCATTTCCAATGCAGTTGCTCGCATTGAAATTACCTGTGGCCTGAACAACACTCTCAAATGTCAAAGGGACTCCAATCTCTGTGAAAATTGTTACCTCCTTTCTAGTAGTACCCATTACTTTGGACTGTGGATTCCATTTTCTCGTGTACACGAACAAGACAATGAGAGCCAAAAGAACTGAAACAATGGCTGATGCAGATGCTATTGATGCTATCTCAATCGAATTGAAACCACGGTTCCCACTACTTGGAGGACTTTCTGATGGTGCCGAAGCATAGTTGTTCGGATCTCCAGCCCCAACCGCTTGAGATTGTTCTGTTAGAGTAAATTCCTGGCAAGGACGTAGGGAAGGGTTTCCAAGAACACTACTGCATTTCATCAAATTTTTACTTGAGGGCAATGGTCCAGATAAGTTATTGAACGACACATTAAATGCTGAGAGCGTAGAAACATTTGCCAAACCAGAGGGAATTTTCCCAGAGAGATTGTTGTTGTTGAGAAGAAGAACAGTCAGATCTCTCAAGTTATCAAGATCGCCTGGAATCTCACCAGATAAAGAATTTGAAGAAAGATCCAATACTTCCAATACCTGAAGCTGACCCAGACTGGAAGGAATAGAGCCAGTGAGGTTATTACCAGCCAAAGAAAGATACTTTAGGCCCTTTATCTGCCCAAGAGTGGTCGGAATCTGATCAAGCATAAGGTTCCAACTTAAATTAAGAGCAACAAGAGACACTAATTCCCCAATACCACGAGGAATGGACCCAACAATCTGATTCCCAGATGCATCCATAAATTTAAGAGAATTGCACATTCTACCAATTTCAGCTGGAATCTGACCAGTCAGTCTGTTGTTGCTAATATTAACCATTAATGACGCCAATCTATTACATACCTCAAACATGTTCCCTGGAAAAGGCCCACTGAGCTTGTTATCTCCAGCAAAAAATGCATATACAGTTTGTTTCCCTAATCTTTCAGGAGCAATTGGCATGGAAGGGAGACTGCCAGTGAAGTTATTGCCTCCAAAATTGTGGAAAATTGCAAGATAACCATCTCCTCCAAGAAATGGCAAGGGTGTCCCAACCTGAGCTTTCTTTGCAAAAAATGATGAATAAGCTGTAGATGGGTTGTAACTCTCTAAGAGATTCCCCCTCAACAAAGGCATGGGAGGGCATACAATGTTACTGAATGCAGGGATTGAACCAGACAAGGTGTTTCCACTGACATCAAACACAGTCATACAAGGGACTGACAGATGAGCAAGCTCTCCAGTAAGCTGATTTGAGCTCAAGTCCAGAAACAGCAGGTTCTTGCAGCGACCAAGCGCACCAAGATTCTCTCCCGAGAAAAAATTGTGACCCAAATTGAGCATTTCCAGTTTGTCACAGGCACCCCAGTTGCTAGGGAAGTTTCCTTCTAGCGTTGCCCTTGGTGCCCACAATATCCTCAAGTTTGGAAGGGATGAAACTGTCTCAGGAATTCCACCTTCAAAAAAGTTAAAATCATCATTCATAAAACTCAGTTGTTCCACTGAAGATTCCTCCCTTGAATGTCGAACGTGTTCATATGCATCAAACAGATTCGAGAGCACAAGAATAGCCAATTTGGAACAATTCCCGAGCTCAATAGGTATTGAACCACTAAGACTGTTCCTTGACACATCAAATACTTCAAGATTCTGAAGCATACCCAATTCCGCTGGAATAATCTCCTCCAACATATTCGAAAACAACAACAATGATCGCAATTGAAAACAATTACCCATACTCTGTGGAATCCCACCAACCAAGTGATTCCCTGACAAATCTAAATGCTCAAGATTCTCACATTTCTCTCCAATCTTACTCGGCACAGACCCAACAAACTTATTGAACGACAAATATACCCTTTTTAACCTCCCAATAAACGTGGGCACTATTCCATTCAACAGATTACCAGCCAAATTTAACTCTTCCAAATTCACAAAATCCGAGAACATGGCTGGTATCTCACCAGTAATCCTATTAAACCCTAAATTGAGAACACGAAGATTTTTTAACTGGAAACCCGAATCAGGCAAGGATCCATTCAACAAATTTCCTTCTAAATCAAGAACTTCCAAGTTTCCCATGCTCCAGATTTCATTAGGAATTTCACCATCAAACCCATTAAAAGGAAAAGATAAAATTTTAAGCTCAGTAAGGTTAGCAATCACAGGCAACAATTTCCCACTCAGCTTTCCATTAACACCCTTACAATTCCTTCTACTACCAAAACCATAGATCGGAAGCTGATCTAAATCTGAACAAGAAAATTGAAACCCATTTGCAGTTTCACTAAATTTACCTTCTTTGCCACTCCCAGAAATGTTAAGTGAAACCACACGCGAATTCGAGTCACAAAACACGCCAGACCAAGTGCAGTGATCGGAGATATTTTTCGGATTCCAGCTCGAAAGCAGGCCAGACGGGTCTGAAACCAAGTTTTTGAACTGAATCAGCACCGATTTATCATCCGTGCCGGCCATAACGAAACCGTTTACACTGAAGAAGACCACTAAAAGCAATAACAGTGAAAATGAGGAGATGGGTTTGTGCAAAAAGTACCGTTTGATCACGGAGCAGTGAAAAGCAACCATCTTTGAGTACCCTTTTTGAGGGTTCTTTAAACACCCTAAACCCTTCTCTTTGAGGCTAAAGATAAAGGGGAGAAGTTTTTATTTCTTTAGGGAGCCCTAACCCTAATTTTGGGTTCTTGTAAGAGAAAGAGAACAAGAAAATTGAGAAGACAGAGGATTTATTTTCTTCAAAGTTCAACAGTGTCTTATTGAGAAAACGCGTTTTCCTTTTTTCTCTTCTCTTTCTTCTCGATCTTCTTCTTGTCTTAAATTTTAAATTAATTACTAAATTAATAAATAACCCCATTTTTGGGGGAATTATAATTTATAAAACAGAAATTATTGCGAGTGTCGTCGTTTTGAGACGACAGTGGGGAATACATTACTCTGTAGTAGAGAGAGTGGGGTCCATGGCCGGTCAATAAATACACCAAAGAGTTGATAGTAGTTAGCCTTTAAGACGGGGTTAAAGAAAATTATAAGATTCCTCAAAGCCTTAAACACGTGGATGTGGATAAAGGTCTCCACTTGTGGGCTACCCTTTGCCTGTCTTTTCAATCAATAATAATAATCATAAAGGCTAGAGTGGAAGCAGTTTTAGAGTCCAAGTTTTGAATTTACATAGTATAGCACATCTCGATAAAATTGAGGTTTTTGGCAATGCATCTTGGGTACCATCGGCAGAAAACGAAATCAAGATTAATATTGATGCTGCCACCAATATAGAACAAGCAGTGGCAGGGTTGGGGACATTTGTGAGGGATAGCTCTGGAACCGTTTTGGCGTGTGTTCTTGCGCAGAAAATACTACGGAGGGGATCCTGAACAAGCAGAGGCAGATGCATTACTTATGGGGATAAGAGCAGTTTGTCAGCTAAACCTAAGATCAGAGGTCATCACTTTTGAATCAGATTCAAAGAATGTGATCAATCTGGTTCAAGGCAAGACCAGCAGTTTTAAGGAAATTCAATAGATCATCACCGACATTCAGAATGAAATCAGGAAATCAAATTCCTTTAGAGTTCAATTTAGGCACCAAGCTTGTAATGGTGCAGCCCATAATTTAGCTAAGTTAGCTTGTAAGAACTATGGTGTAGGCTTGTGGAAGGAAAACTTCCCTCCCCTGTTTACCGTGTAGCTCTTTTTTCTTTATTGGAATGATATTTCTTTTTCAAAAAAAAATTTAATAATAATAATAATTGAGATTAGAGAGAGGATAAATACTTCCATTTTCATTAATAATCAAGTTTAAAGATCTTACAAATACAAAATAGGATACCACTACTTTTTTTTTGAATCATTGAAAATCTCACCGTTAAATCAGTTCTTTCAGGCTTAAAAGTAACAAATAAGACCATTGATTGTCATATACTTTTATAAGAAATACACTATCTGGATTCGAACTCAGAACCTCATGAACCATATACCATCAATTTAATGATATCATTTTTTCTATCATTATATTACCGATATTAATGTCAGAGAAATTTTTTTGGAACTCCCATATCTTCATTTTTTTTCCCGACAAATATTGGAGTTTTAAATCCAAAAAGAAATAAGTATTACTATTTCTGAAAATATGAAGGATTTACGTATATTAGAGTAAATTGAGTTTAGATTGTTGGACAATTATGACCCATAACATCACTATTTGTAAAAGACATTGTGGTTTTTGTACAAATTAACTATGTGACAAAGGAAATTGCTATTTTATCATTTTGTAATTAGATTACTTAAATATATAAATGATAAAAGTCATTATGATTAGTTCCAGATTAATAAGATATGAGACAGTATCAATCCACTAAAGGTTTAATCATTAAATATCTCTAGTCGTAGTATTATCGAGACTGGACATCGATAATGCGGAATAGACTAGTATTACACTTGTGCGTGTTATGGAAGCGTAACTGCATAGTTCTCATATATTTGGGTATTGGATACTCATGCAAGTGTAATATGAGGTTATGTTTACCGATGATACGGAAATAACTTCGCTCTGGATAGACTCATCGGAATCTCATTGGTAGTATGACTATGTGTCTATGGGAATCCGAATCAGGGTAGGTGTGTTTAATCTTAACCATGAGACTTGCATCACTAATACTTGCGACAATCAATACACTTTGGTTTTGGTCATTCGGGGCTTTAACAGGTTCTGTGTACGCCTCTTCTGGGTTTATTGAGAATCGTAGTGTATTGGGTGTGATGTCAAGATGGAAGTGTCACTTTAGTCATATGGAGATGATGATCACGCTGGGATACGGAACCAGTACTCTAATATGTTACAACTATCGGGATAATATGACAAGGTCATGATTATCTGATTAAAGAGACTAGTTGCTAGTGATCCGATACATGTTTCGTACGGGACAGACACAATTCCAGCCTCAGGCCTAGCATGTGACATCCGATACTGGATCGCAATACGCAATATTTGGTATACTATGCTTGATATAGATTATGTATTCCTAAAGAAATATTTCTGGAGAATTGGGTAGGCACGATTGCTTTGCTAGAAGCCAAACAAGTCTTGTAAATCGGTAAGAACGTGGTACCGGGTACGCACGAATTTGGATAGTCCGATGACCGGATTTACTGCCAACATAATCAGGGATCTCATAGGTCGCTTCCCGAAGATTCACTGATGACGTTTGACTCGAACAAATTTAATCTGAGATTAATTATAAGAGAGAGAAAATTAATCTGGGATTAATTACGACAAGAATTTATCTGGGACAAAATTCGAATAGAATAGAGAAACGGTTAATTTGGAATTAATCGATTAAATAATATATTCGATATATTAATTGAAATTAGATTTCAAAGTGGAATTAAACTTAGATTTTAATTCGGGCGAACGAATTAATTTAGAATTAATTGTAAGCGACTTTAATAATAATTTTGCTAGGCATAATTATTTAATTAAATTAGATTTAATTAAGTCGCAACGGAGAATTCGTTAATTCGGAATTAACGAACCTGAGCCCGAAATGTGTTTAGCAAGCCCACTCGAATTTTGAATTTAAAGTGGAGCTCACCTAGTCACATCACTAGTCAACTTTATTTAGCTTTTGGTTGATAGAAGTTGGTAGTTGTTGTTAGCTTGTAAATCACACAAGCTTTATTTTAATTGATGTGTGAAAGACTTTTACCAACTTTGGATATTTGGTATATGGTAAATTGATTTTTGGAAAATTAAAAAAACAAGTAACATTCTCTCCCTCTCTTTGTGATTGTCGAATCCTCTCCCCATCTCTTGCTCTATATTGCCGTGAACCTAGGGTTCATGGTTAATGATGTTTTCTTCAAAAATCTTGATTGCTAGCACAACAAAGAAGTCTACAAAGGTGATAGGGACACTTACCCTAGAGTTTGGAATTCAAATGAAGGCTTGGAGCACTTCTTAAAGGTAAAATTTTTGAAATCCATACATCCTACTTGCCGATCATTGTAAGTATTTTTCCGCAAACTTACCTTGATTATTCACACAATTTCATGTCTTATTAGATCATTGGCATGTTCTAGGAACCCAAGAATGGTATTAGAGCCAATTTTAAGCATGAAATATATTAGGGTTCATATACTTTAATTTGGGTATTTTGCTTGGAGCTTGTTTTGTCCAAATTGATTGTTTGGTTATGCTTAGATTATGATAACTTAGAGTTATGCATGATTAATTTTGAGAAAATTTGATTAGATTAATTTCCCTCAATTTGTTAGTCATGGCCGAATGTATGGACCTTAGGATCTCATGGTGATTTTTTATTTTTAGACCATTGGATGTGTTTAAATGCATGAGTATATTGATTTGTGATTTAATTGGATTGAAATCAAAATTGGATATAAAAAATGCATGATTTCCGTGACTTGTGGAAGCATGTATGAGATTGATTTTGCTTCAATTGTGTTGAACATGAATTAAATATGTTAAAGCATGATTAATTAGTGTAATTGGTGTTTTGGAAATATTAATTTAACTAATTAATTGTGGCTAATACACTTTAATTAAAAAATGTGATATTTGGAATATTGTAATATAATAAATTAGTCTTCAATTTGGAATTGGGCTAATATTATTGTATTTGGGCTTAATATGCTTGGTTGGGCCAAGTTGGTGTGTAGAGTCCCACATCCACCCCAACAGAACGGTATCAGAGTAGGTCTTAACCACACAACACTTGTTGCATGTTTGACATGTTTTTGAATCTACGCCTCTATAATTTTAATTTAATTATGCATAAGTCATATTAGATATGCATTGTATATTTTAAACTAAAATTTTATTTTGACCCAAGAATGTTAATGATTTGATTGTCATAAATCTCTCGTGATTAGGTGACTCTTTATTTAAGTAATAGTTTTAATAATGTTGGAATATTATTAGATGGCTTGTCTTATCAATACGGAGATGAATGAGTTCTTACTACTTATGTCCAAGACCGTTATTAGTGTGAGGGTATAAGTGCTCGGATCTTAGGTCGCTCTAGTAAAACAATAGATGTAGCATGATAAGTTAACGTAGTCACCCAATACTGTTGGGATATATGTCCTAGAGCTTCATGTATTGTAAACGAAATTTTTTATTGAAATAATAGATGCATTATTCATTTATCAAAGTTATTTAATTTAAATCGCATATTATAATTTGTCTTGTTCATCCTTGATTACTCATATGCTTTCAGACTTAGTGTATGTGTGATACATAAGAGGATTTAAGTCTGAAGTTAGTAATCTAAAACATCCATAGAGAGCAAGCAAATTTGGTACTTTTTTCGTGGTTTATCTATAGATGCGGTTCATTCTATACTTGTATGATGACCTTGATCCGGGATCGTTCATGTGGTGACATGAGATTGGAGACACCTTGTATGATGTGATCATATAGGACTGGACCCAGATAAAAATGAATATATTATAATATCCGTTAATTGAAGAAATTCATTTATCTACTAGATGGTCATATATGGATTGATCTTAATCCTGAGTGTACTACAAACTCCTACATGGCAGGCTATATCTTTTGATTTACTAAGGTGAGGTTGATGTAGCATTTCCGACCAATAACTACGTATTTTGGGGATATATTTTGGTATGTAGCTAGGAACATTTTACATAGACATGCAGTTCACTCATTCTTATGAGAAGTAGAAGAGTATCTTTCTTAAGAGTTGATTTGGTACTTGAACAATTAAAGCGCTCAAGTCTTTCTATTACGAATAGAAAGATTAATATTCATAATAGTTATGAATTAATTGTTCATTAGAGAATCAATGATACTTAAGAGATAAAATAATTAGAAGGGTATAATGGACTTATGACCCGACTCTAATTATGAGATATTCGTGAAGTGTCAATCTGTATGTAATGACTATATCGATGGACTAGAGTTCAATTTCGAGTTTTTAGTGGAATAACGTGAAATTAATAATTCAAAATATTTAATTAAAGAGTAAAATTAATTTTTCGAGATTATTGGAGCTCAAATCTGTTGGTCTATTTGGTCCATGTGCTAGCTCGATTAACTGTAGGAAACCTAATATATTGGATTGTCTAATTATATACTCACATTTATATTTAATTATTAATGTGATTAATAATATAATTTTTCAAAAAAAAAACTATATTAAATCTGTTTGATATAATATTTTCTAGAATTATTTGATTATTAGATAATCAAATTATGATTATGAGATAATTAAGTTAGTAATAATTATGAGATAATTATTACTAGCTTAATTAAGGTAATGCCATCATTATTATGATAATGAATTTTAAATTGATTGGAGACAAAACCATATGCCTTGTCATACTCTCCAACAATTTATGTATATTAGGTATGACCTAAATACCTAATTACTTTGTCATTAGTGGTTCACTTCTTATGCTTTGGTATGACCTCCACTTAAATGTGTTTGCCATTGCAAGAAAGCATTAGTGACTTAATGACAAGTTTTGGAAAGAATATTATCTCTACCATTTCCACTCAATTGTTTAGTAAGAAAGTGTAAGAAATCACACACCATTCACACATGTTTGTGAGATAGATAGTGAGAAAAGAAAACCCAGAATTTTTCTTAAGTGTTAAAAGAAAATGAATTATTCTCAAGTGTTGAGAATAGAAAGAAAATAAGAGTGAGTTAGATACTTAGATCTACATCTTCTTCATTCAATATTTCTAAAAGCCAAAATAATTTGTGACAACTTAATTCTCTAAAAAGTTTAGAGATTAATCTTTGTAAGTGAAGTCCACTCTTCGGTTTGTTAGTTTCGAGTCATAAATTCAGAAGATCGGGTGGTCGATCCAAGTATCGGATCTCAAAGGAAACATTTACCAAATGTTGGTAATTTTTCAGTTTCAATTCATCTTCACAACAATGAGAAATCCGGTCACCAATAGTTGGAGGATTCAACAAAAGAGAATGTAAGAAAATTTTCAAGGTCGGTCCCAGAGCCAATAGCAATTCTGCTGCGTATCAGGAAATACATTTCCTATAATGCCATCATTATTATGAGGGTGTACTTACGAAGCTCATTAGTGCACATTGACAAGTATACACCTGGAACACGTCTTAATCCAAGAACGTCATTAGTGTGAGAATAAGAAATGATTCAAGACAAAATAAGGAGTCATGTGGATGTGATTAACTTCTAAGGTCTACTTAATGAGTTTATGAATGCCAAGACCGTCATTAGTGTGAGGCTGGAGTAAATATCATGAGATCCACTTCCAGCTATGAAATTTTGATTGTCAAATTTCTATTTTTTCATTAAAGGAGATTACGAAATTATATAAAGTTGTGGGATAAAACTAATAGATTTAAAATCCATAATCCTTTTAGTGTTTTTATATGAAATGAAAAATATTCCGCTAGTGTTTAATTATATGTCTTGTAAATGGCTGCCGCAAATCCATTAGCGCAACTTTTGGATTCTAATAAATCAAAAAGAGCCGAGAATTATTTTGAATGGGAAATGAACATATGTCTTGTCTTGGAGTCATAATGATTGAGGTATGTTACGCTCAATCCAATGTTTGTCGAAATTTTTCCTAATTTTCTCAATGTGAATGATCCAACTAGGTGAAAGATCTACAACACATATTCTAAACTATTATTAAATTAAATATTCTTAGTCGTTAGTTTTGGAATACAGTCGAATTCCTATGACCTAGAAGACTAGCACATGTCGTATATTGGAATTGGAGTTCCAATGGTTTAACCCGATGTACCATGAGTTTTGGAAACTTATATAGACGTGTGGGTATTGGTTGGACCAAATACTGAATGACTCACAAGTGATTCCTAATAATTGGAAGTACACACCACTGTCAATAGGAATCTCCTCGAGTCGAGTAGCATATGTAATCATTTGACTATATGATAGCATTGATTTTATGTCAGATCCTCCACACTTTGATGCCATGTATGTCAGAAACCTTTCATGGTCCGACCTCTAGATGTTCTTTGGGTGTGGACCGATATACTCAGTAATCAAGTGCGAAGTAAGATAAAATCTAATGGTCTGTATGTGTACCATAAGGGGTTTAGGTATCCGTGTGAGTGAAGTCACGATTCTTAAGACTTTGGCGCCAAAGTCGATCACCTAGGGTGGATCGCATATATCACAAATGGTTTCTTATTAGTTGTAAAGAATCATTGATATGTCAACATGAGATGCGTGCCTCAGAAACTTGACGGTGTAATCTATGTTTCCTAAGCACAACTCGAATAGCCTACAACGAAGGGATTGTTAAACATATGTGATGACCTTGACTTGTATAGTTCAGAAAGGTCGTTCGTATCTTCGCAAATTCGAAGGTGGCCGAACTACTTACATATAAGCTATGCTTATATGACGAACTTGTCTGGACTTAGAGAGTCCCACAATATGTAGTGTACTCGTTGAGCACTTGGGTAGCCGATAATTTTTAATAATAAATAATATTTGATATTATAATTATCAACTAAAATAATTAAGTGTTATTGGACAACATTAATAATTTACTTTGACTTAATTGGATTAATTCAAAATTTATACAAGGGTTTTGTCATAATTTCATAAATATCTCTACCATTTGAGGATAATTTGGTAATTATAAATATGTAATTATAGGTGTTTTTGGCTTGATTTAATTGGATTAAATCAAAGTGGCAAACATTGAACTAATCCATTTCCTAATCTTTGTCTTGATTTAATTGAATTAAATCAAAGTGGTAGACAAATGTGATTAGTCACACCTAATTACACATTATATATATTTGGACAAATTAGATTAAGCCCATATAAAAGTTGATTAGAACTTTTATTAATTAAAAATTGCCTAAGTTTTACTATAAATAGCAAGCTTGAGGAAGGTTTTAATTAAGCTTGTGAAAACTAAATACAAGTAATTCTTGAAGAAATTAGCCTAAGTTAGAAAAGTGTTTTGAGAAGCTTTGGAAGTTCTCTACAACACTTCTGTTGTGCGGGTCACCGATCCGACCCTAGGGGTTTCACTACGGCCCCAACAATAATAAATTAATCTATTTGCTAATCTTTGTATTGATTTAATTGAATTAAATCAAAGTGGTAAATAAAGAGGATTGGTCACACCTAATTATACATACTTAGATAAATTGGATTAATCCCACCTAAAAGTTGATTATAACTTTTATTAATTAAAAATTTCATAAGTTTTGCTATAAAAGACAAGCTTGAGCAATGTTTTAAATAAGCTTGAGATTATGAAAGTTAAGCTTGTGAAAGCTAAAATAAACAAGAATTAGAAATATTAGCCGAAGTAAAAAAGTGTTTCGAGAAACTTTAGAAGTTCTCTATAATATTTCAACAAGGAGAAATCAAGATTAGATCTTGGAATGAAACTTGCTAGCATTGGAGTCAAGATCGGATCTTGGATTCAAGCTTGCTAACTTTGGAAGTTCTCCAACCATGTCAACAAGGAGAAGAAGATTGGATCTTGGAATCAAGCTTACTATGTGAGTTTGATCTCCTCTAAAGTTATATTTCCATTAGTTAGTTTTTTCATTAATGAAGCATATATGGATGTATTATATATTGGATACATAATAACATGGCTTGAAGTTGAAATTAGGATAATAAATTGTGTATGGATGCTTTGGAAGCATAAACACAATATGCTTATAATTCAGTCATATATGTTCATGTTGGACATGGAACATTAAATTAGAGTTTGGAACTCTAGATAAGATAACTTGGAGCTATGGCTACCTTTTGAAAACCAATTGACCACCTTTGAGTGACCTAGAATTATTCATGAGTCATTTCATTTTGAGATTCTATTTTGGTTTGTGTTTTGATTCAAAAAAATGCATATATGTATTTATAATACATGTATGTTTGTTGTATAACATGTGATGATGTTGGTTTTGATGTTAAATGGGATTTTAGGTGTATAGAAGTGTTTGGAGGAAATTGGAAGTGTTTAGAATTGATTTAAAGGTTAAAATGCTCTCTGCCAATATTTTACACAGGGTAGCGCCACGACACTAAGATTTCAGACCTAATGGCGTCGCGGCACTCACCCTTACGCGTCGCGACGCGCCGAGAGCTGATGAATACTGAAATTTCATTTTCTCCGTTCCGTAGTTTTTGGACTCCGATTTGGTCTCTGTTTTTTACTACGGACTCATAACAGAATATCGTTTTCATTAAAATAATTTTAAAATACACTCATACTTAATATCCATAGGTTAGACCCACTTCCACTGCTCGGGACACTGATCCGACCCTAGGGGTCCCACATCCGCCCCAATAGTAACGTCGTGAGGCCTTGTGCTTTGTGATGACCCTGAGGATGAAGGAATGGACAGCCTTCCGAAGGTACTCTCGACGTTGATGACCCACTTCAACACTATGGAAACCCATATAGGTCGTATCGACGAGCGTAGCCAAGTGACCATGATCATAAAGACTTTTCCGAAGAGTTTCCTACAATTTAAGAGCAATTATTTTATAAAAATTTGACTTTCACTCTTACACGATTGCTAAATGAGTTCACCCATTACGAGTCCCTACTGACATACCCTCGTGAACCTAGTGGAGAGGAAAAGGTTACTGAGTCTTCCAAATGTGCATAGAAAATGAAGAACACGAATGTTAAGGCCACAACTTCTTGAATCATAGAGGGACCTTGTTGAAGGTAACTTCACCATAAGAGTTAGGACCAGAGATGTCATTTTAGTAAAAATAGTGAGAGTTTCTAATTTTTTTTAAATAATAGTTATTTGAATTTGAATAAAATGTTGTTTATTCTGTTTTCCAGCAGAAATTTGATTTCTTTTGTATGATGATTTTTCAATTTCTTTTAATAATAATATAGTTATTATTTCGAGAAATGGATTGCTAATATGCACATGATACTTGGAAAATAAATTATATGTGTTAAGACCGTTAACATATAACTCACTACTCAACACTAAAATATTTAAAGTTGAAAAACTCAAAACTAAACGGTAAAAGATTTCTCATGATGATACATATATGTGGCACTTTAGACTTGACCATATTAACTCTGACAGAATAAACAGATTAGTAAAGAGTGTATATTTAAACTGGTTAAATGTTGACACTTTACCAGTATACGAGTCATGTCTAGAAGGCAAAATGACCATGAGACCTTTTACTGAAAAATGGCTAAGAGCCAATCAACCACTTGAGCTTGTACATTCGGACGTCTGTAGACCAATGAATGTAAAAGCAATAGGTGGTTATGAATATTTCATCATATTTATTGACGGCTATTCCAGATATGGGTATGTTAACCTAATGAAGCACAAATCAAATACCTTTGAAAAGTTCAAAGAGTATCGTGCTGAGGTTGAGAACCGATTAAATAAGATCATCAAAACCCTATGATCCGATCATGGAGGAGAATACCTGATAATGAATTCAAGAACTTCTTGGTTGAGCACGGGATAGCATCACAGCTTACATCACTTTGAACCCCACAACATAATGGTGTTGTAGAAAGGAGAAATCGAACCATACTTTAATATTTAATTATAGTTCATTACCTAACTCATTCTAGGGATATGCATTACAGACAATAATGTATATCATTAATGTAGTTCTATCTAAGTCTGTTCATAAGACACCTTTAGAGTTGTGGAGCGGTTGCAAAACTAGTTTGCAATATATTCACATATAGGGGTGTCCAACACATGTAATAAAGAACAAGACTATAAAGTTGGAACCGCAGTTACATGTGTGTCTATTTATAGGCTATCCTAAGGAGACCATGAGTCGATTCTTATATAGTCCAAAAGATAACAAAGTATTTGTATTGACAAATATTATATTTCTTGAGGATGACTATATGAGAGAATTCAAATCTCACAGTAGAGCAGTATTCGAGGAGTTACTTGATGGTTCGACTAGTGCACCATCAACAACAGTTGCTGACAATAACGTAGCGCCTTCGACATCTGAGTGTCAGATCCAATTATATCAGAAGGATCTACCACCTAGACGTAATGAGAGAGTTGATCAATAACCTAATCATTATCTAGGCATTTAGGAGGCATAAATTGTCGCCTCCAGTGATGGTGTAGATGACTTATTGAGCTATCATAGTGCAATTGATGATCCCGGTAAAGAGGAATAGCTCAAAGTTATGAATCTCAAGAAGAAGTTAATGTACTCCAACTTAGTTTGGGAATTTATAGACCAACTTGATGGGGTAAAACCTATAAGTTGCAAGTGGGTCTACAAGAGGAATATATGAATATAGGGGATGGTTTAGACCTTCAAAGTTAGACAAGTGGTCAAGGGTTATACCCATAAAGAGAGAGTCGACTATAATGAGACTTTCTTACCAGTAGTCATGCTCAAGTCTATTTGCACTCTTTTATATTATAACTATGAGAAATGATAAATGGATATCAAAATAATATTCTTGAATTGTATTCTTTATGATAGCACCTATATGGTGCTACCAGAGGAATTTATTACACAAAGTCAAGAGCAAAAGGTTTGCAAGCTGCAAAAGTCCATTTATGGACTGAAGAAAATATCTCGATATTGAAACATAAGTTTTGATACGATGATAAAGTCTTATGATTTTAAGCAGAACGTCGATGAGCCTTATGTATACAAGCGCATCTTTGACAATAAGGTGGTTTTTCTCGTATTGCACGTCGATTATTTTACTATTTATGAATGATGTGAATGTATTATCGGATGCAAAATCTTGGCTAGCTGACTAATTCCAAATGAAGATTTAGGAGGGGCCAGTTATGTACTTGGGATCCAGATCATTCAGGATCGCAAGAGACGATCGTTAGCTATGTCTCAAGCATCTTATATCAATAATATTCATGTGCGATTCGGGATGTAGAATTCCAAGAAAGACAACTTGTCTTTTTGACATGGAATTCATTTGTCGAATGAATAGTCACATAAAATACCTCAAATAGTTGAGGAGATAATACATATCTTATATGCCTCAGCAGTTTATAGTCTCATGTATGTCATGCTATGAACGAGACTCGACATCTGCTACGCAATGGAAGTAGTCAGTAGATTTTAGTCTAACCTAGGATTAGATCATTGGGTGACTGTTAAACATACTCGCAAGTATCTTAAGAGAACGATAAACTATATACTTATATATTCTTCAGATGATATACCGATTCTGATTTTCAGGCGGACGTAGATTCTAAGAATTTTACATCCTAATTAGTATTCAATCTAAGTGGTGGAGATATTATATGGAGAAGTATAAAGCAATCTTGCACTGTGGACTCCACCATGGAGGCTAAGTATGTAGAAGCTTGTGAAACAACTAATGAAGTAGTCTGACTTCGAAATTTTTTAAGAGATCTGGAAGTTGTTCCAGATATGGATAAACCACTCATACTTTATTGCAATAATAATGGTGGAGTGGCGAATTCCAAAGTGCTAAGAAGCCACAAGTGAGGGAAGCATATAGAGAAAAAATATCATCTCATCAAGGAGATGATGCAGAAGTGAGACATAATCGTTACAAAGATTGATTTTGTAGAGAATTTGACTGATCCGTTCACAAAGACATTAACAATTAAAGTATTTGAAGATCACCTAAAGGGTCTAAGATTATGTGACATATCTCATTTGCTCTAGTACAAGTGGGAGATTGTTGGGATATATGTCCTAGAGCGGCATGTAATATGTAAATAGACTTTATTTTAATAAATGAACAATGTAATTTTCATTTATCAAATCGTTTAGTTTTAAATTCGCATATTATAAATTATCATGTATGCCCTTGGTTGCTAATGTACTTTCAAACCTAGTGTATGAGTGTCATACAAACGAGGATTTAAGTCTGAAATTAGTAATCCAAAATAGTTTGTAGAGAGCAAACGAAGACGGGCATTTTTTTGGTTTATCTATAACCGCGGTTCATTCCATATTTATATGAAGACCTTGATCTGGGATCGTTCATGCAATGATATGTGAATGAAGACAACTTATATGATGCGATCATATATGACTATACCAATACCTAAATGATTTTTTTAATACCCGTTAAATAAAAAATTCATATCAGTCTAATAGATGATCATATATGGATTGATCTGAATCCTTATTGTACTACGAACTCCTACATGATAGGCTATGTCCTTTGATTTACAAAGATGGGGTCGGTGTAGTGATCCCGATGAATAACTTTGTACTTTGAGGATATGATTTAATGTGTAACTGTGGACGTTTTACATAAACATGAAATCCACTCATTATCGCAAGAAGTAGAGAAGTATTTTTCTTACGGGTTGATTCAGTAATTGAAAAATTAGAGCGCTCGAGTCTTTCTATTACGAATAGAAAGATAAAATTCATAAAAGTTGTTAATAAATTATTCATTAAAGAATCATGATACAAAAATAATTAGAGGAGTATAACAGACATTATGACATGCCTCTAATTATGAGATACTCGTGGATGGTCAATCTATATGTAGTAATTATATCGGTGGACGCCGACATGACTCAGTATAATATATCTGTAGTGATGAGAGTTCAGTTTCAAGTTTTTAGTAGAATAACATGAAGTTAATAATTTAGGATATTTGATTAACGAGTTGTAATCTATATCCCGACAGTATTGAAGCTCATAGTTGTAGATTCATTTGATCCACATTTTAGCTTGATACAATATAGGGAGCCATGAAATAATTGGAGAGTCTAATTATGTTCTCACAAATATAACTATAAGTTATGATAAAATTATTAATGTGATTAATAATTGATTTAATTTACAGTCGGAAAACTATATATTAAATAGTTTAATATAAAGTTTCTAATGTACTCGATTATGAGATAATCAAATACTTAATTTAAAGAGTTTAAATTAATTTTATTTATTTATTTAATCATTGATGAAATAATTTTGGAAATTGATTCCAAAATAAATACCTATTATTTGATATTGGTATTTAATTAATTAAAGAAAAAAATAAAAAATTAAGGAGGTTCACGCCCAAGGGATTTTTATTAGGGTAAGGATTATTTCGTGTAATTTTATTACAACTGAACAAGCTCAACCCTAATCCATGTGACTAATCGACTTCTAAAGTCTTGCATTCTACTGATCTCGCGTACGATTAACATAATATCAGTAGTTATTTTGTGAGTTTTGTTGTTGTGAGATCAAGTACAGGGACATGTCTTTCACTCAATCTTCCATATTATATCACGTCACCAATGAACCTTAAGTGTAGGCTCTTAAATCTCACAAAAGAATTTCTCTAAACTCTTTAGATACTTAAATCACATATTTACTTGTTTTCTTTTTCTGTACAGAAGAAGAAAACACACAAGGAGGCTAGGTTTTGTATTCACTTGTGTTATTCATAACAGAGAATGACAGACTCACAAAGTGGTTTTTTATTCACAAGTATAAGAGTGTCGAAATAATTAAAAAAAAAACCCGATAAGTCCGGGGTCGATCCACATGAAATAAATTTAGTAAAATAAAATAACAATTCGAGTAATAAAATAAAAATGATGAATTTTTTGAAGTGATGAACAATTTTAAATTAGACTGCAACAATAAAATAAAATATTGGGACTAAAAGATCAACTCTTGATATTTCAAATATAGAGAAATCTTATTTTTTTTTTATAATATATAAATTATCATTATTACCCAGTTAATTTACTTCAGGAATTAATTATACCAAAATATATAAAACCAACCATATAGGTGGTGACAACATTTGTTTATAATAAGTCCAGATAGGTACTCAACTATATCAAAATATATAAAACCATTCATAAATACAGTAACAAAGTTTGTCAATAATTAGTCCATATTTAAATTATTCTCTCATATAAAATGGAGTAAAATATTAATTATGCAAATCCAAATGAGATTGTCTACAACTCTACATCAAATAAAGACACCAACAAATATAAAAGAGATGCAAATATTAAAAGAACGCAATTTATATTTATAACATAAGTAAAATAAATATATATTCTCATATTAAGAGTTTCACCATTTATCATAACAAAATGAAATTAGCTACTAATGATTTGAATTAAAAAAAAACACTCATAATTTTATTAATGAAAAAAAGATTACAAGAAAAAGAAAACATACAAGACATTTCTTTCAAATTATTCAATAGAGAAAATGAAAGAAGCATGAAGAAAATAAGAGGTGAGCACATCTATTTATAATAGAGGTGCTCAACCCTCAATTATAATTTACTATTTTGCAAATTAAATGCAAATAATAAATTTTTACTAATTTTTTTTTTAGTTTTTATTTTTTATTTTTTGTTGATTATTTTGCAAACATTTGTCACAATCCACCTAAAACATTTCAACTTTTATATATTAATTTTAATTTCTAATAATTAAAATTACATGCAACACACGTTGGATTTTTCATCAATTTCAGCCTTAAAACCCCCATAACTAGAAAATCTTGTAAATAGTAAAGTTATGGATATTTAGGTTTTCTTTCATTTGGAACTAGAATTGTCTCGATCCGATATCAGAGTAAAATATTATGACCAAAATACGAAAATTGTGCAAAGTTGGAATTTTCGAAATTGTACACTATTAGAACGTCATTTTAAGTTTCCGACTTCCAAAATCTAAATTTCACGTCTATTTTTCTAGTTATGCATCTAAAGTATTATTTCATCTACATAAAACATAAAATCACAATAAAAATAGATAAATCCTAAAACTAATTATTATTTACAAAAAGTGCTAAATTAAAGGGATTAATGAATTTACAAATAAAAATTGATAATTTTTTTTTATATATATAAAATGTACACTTTAGTGTTCATAGCTAGGAAGCCCAGAAACGTTTTATCCCCTTCGTTTCAAGTTTCAGAAACGAAGGGGATACTGAAACCTTTCTAAAACGTTCTGAAACGTTTCCGAAACGTTTCAGAATAATTAAAAATAATTAATAATAACAAAAATTTAGGGAAACTTTTTGGAAACGTTTTTAAAATTTTGGAAACGTATAACTTTACACTTTTGGGTATCTAGGGTTTTCAAATCAGATTAGTATAAATTATAAGTTGAAATAGAGAAAAATCGTCATTAACAATAAAAAAAATAAAAATTCAAGGGCAAATCTGAAATCACAATTAGCACAGGCCACAAAGAATATCTACGATACTACACAAATATGAGCTGCTATCAAAAATTACAGGTAAGATTCAATAAAAATACTCAAGACTACCTTCCCTTGCCCTTCCATTATCAGCTTCCATGATTGTCTCCTCAAGACTACCATCATTTTCCGTTTGTTTCTTGGGAAAATCTTCTGCTAAAGAAGTGTGTTTTGAGCATGGGTCGGTTTCGTAAACTGCTGTAAAGGAAAAAAAGAAAAAAAAACATGTAAAGGAATAAGTGTGTTTGAACATATAATAAATCTTCTGCTGTAAAGTGTAAACTGCAAAGGAAGAAGGCAAAAGAAAAAAGCAAAATAATGTAATATATTTTAATTGAAAACAGCTTACAGCTATTCAGTATTCACCCATTGTTTTGTTTTTTTTTTTGGTAAACGGTAAAAGAAGAAGGCAAAAGAAAAAAAACAAAATAATGTATTATATTTTAATTGAAAAGTGAAAACAGCTCTTCACCCATTGTTTTTTTTTTTAACTTTTCCAGCCACATCAATTTACATTGGGAATAAACAAATGGGGTTTGCTGACCATTTTCACCCATTGCTTTTTTTCTTTTTCCAGCAATTTTGAATTTGCACCACGTGGAGTATACAATTTGAGCTTACTATTTTTGTCCAATGATTAAATTGATTGTGTTTTTTTTAATTGAGTTTATTTTCCAATTTTAAATTGTTGTTTATTATAATATACAAAATTTCTATTCACAATTTATTTACAGTAGGATCATACTTCAACATATTATTTTTACTGTTGCATTACTACGTTTTAATAATGTAATAATAAAGAATATAATTGATATTGTGTTACTATTTTTTATAATTATTTTATATATAATTTTTTCATTGAAACTTATGAGTTACGACTTAATATCATTTTATATTATTGTTTGTGAATTGAACAGGTGGATAATTGTTGGCTATGAATTCTTCAGCTACTAATGTTAGTGATAGTGATACCGTACCTTTGTCAAATGATGATGATTGGAATAATCCTCTTTGGAGGTATGTCAAACGAGTAGAGAAAAAATGTGATGGTGGAGGAAATGTAAGTTGGGAATGTAAGTTTTGTCAGGAAAATAAGCAAAGTACTTACATAAGAGTAAGAGCTCACTTGTTGAAAATTCCTCAAAAAGGAATTGCATCTTGTAAAAAGGTAAAATCCAGTGATGTGGCAGAGATGAGAAGTTTGGAGGAAAAAGCTAAAAAAAGATTAGAAAATTTGGCACCAAGAAAAGTATCTTTACCTCATACTACTAGTGCTACTGAGTTTGATTTTAAAAAAAGAAAGACATATGGAGCTGAAAGTTCATCATATACCATCGACAAGGCTTTTAAGATAGAAGATCGTAATCAACTACATGCAAAGATAACAAGAATGTTCTATACGACATGTATGCCTTTTAATATTGCTCGGAACCCTTATTATGTTAGTTCATTCAAATTTACAGCGAACCACATGTTATTAGGTTATGTACTGATGAGCGGAAAATATATCAATATTTACCGCCCCTTTTACTTAATATTTTGTTTAGTTTCTCGGGTTTGATGAACGTTTTGATGTGTTTTAGTTTATTTTGCAGATAAAATAATATTGGGACACAATGAAATTATTTAGGAAGAAATGTGGGTCAAATAAGGGCAAAAATTAGACTTGACATATTAATTTTGGAGATTGGAAACTTGAAAGAGCGTTTTAATGAAGTGCAGTTTTTGAAATTCCAATTTTGCGCATCTGTCGTATTATGGGCATAACTTTTTACTCTGATATTGGATTGAGCTGATTCAAGTTCCAGATTAAAGAAGACTCAAAGATCTACAACTTTTAAAGAAACATAATTTATAATTCTGAATATTTCATGCCCGAAATTGATAAACCATCCAGAAGTGTGTTGTGTGTAATTATTAAAGTCATTTTCAAAGCAAAAAATAAATTATTAAATAAATAATAAAAATTATCAAATCACCACCAAACATGATAAGAAATTATTGGAGCAATTAATAATGGATTTGGTGGAGCAATAGTGGAGCAATTAACAATAGATTTGGTGGATGATTTGATGGAGGTAAAATTTTGCCTATAAATACCAAGTCATTTCATTTGTAAATTCATACTTTCTTCTAAGGAATTCCTTAAGAATACTAAGAAAATTGAATCTTGTTTGTTTATTTATAGCTTTCAGTAATTAATTTCCGCTTTCGCACTTTCTTTTCTTTACTTTTCAGTTTTTACTTTCCGCAATTTACTTTTACGCACAATACTTTTCTTTCTTTAATTTTCAGTTTTTACTTTTCAGTAATGAGGAGGTAACTCCCCTTTGCTGGGGTAAAAGGTAAAACTTTTATTACTAATATTTAGATTAATCTCCCTTAATTATAATATATAAACTAGTTAAAACCTGACTTAACGAGGATACCGCAATATTGGTCGGTTGGTAATTATTTAAATTGGTTTTAACCTGACTAAACTGGATACCGTCTGATTGGTCGGTTGGTAATTAATTATTAATTTGACTTAATCTGGATACCGCTTATATGGCTGGTTGGTAATTATCATGCAAAGTTAATATATTATATTAAGGGAGATATCTAAAATAGAAGTAATAAAAGTGGAACCTTTTACCTCAGCATTTTCTTTTATTGTACTTTTACTTTATTTACTCTTCAGCAATTTACTTTCAGCATTTACTTTTCAGCAATTATTTTTCAATAATTACTTTTCAGCATTTACTTTTCAGCATTTAATTTTCAGTATTTAATTTCAGCATTTACTTTCCGTCATTTACTTTTCAGCAATTTACTTTTCAACATTTTACTTTATGTCTTTTATTTTATTTAAGTTTTTACTAGCCCTAGTTATGTGTCGTAACTAAGTTTGTTATTTGGGGTTGTGATGAATTCTAATATCACCGGTTTATAAGGGATTATTTTATAGTTTGGGTAATTTAAAGGTTTACTTATTAAGTCTTAAGCTTAATGCGTCTTGTTAATTAGCCATTAATAAGATTGATCTGGTAAATCTAAAATAAACTTGACAAAGAAATTTTAGGTTTCAACCTTAGACTTAATAGCCCACTATCTTCCTTGAGGATAGATAACCCTTTAATAGATTTCCTTACAGGATAGACATATACCTGTCGGGCGGGGGTAGCCATAATTGGAACTTAAACTTAATGAATCCAGATAATTTGGTTGACATAGACATATGGTTCAATTGGGTTATACTGGGTATTTGCGTCTGACCATCGACAGAGGCTTTCGCATAATTTAGTGTTCCGGGTTAGTAAACCGATATATTACACAAAAATGAAATAATCACTTCATCTTTAAAATGATATTGGAAGATTCACAACCCTAGATAGTTTCATAATATTGAATTTTCTTAAACCTATTTTCGTGTAATTTTATTAACTTGTTTTTAAATTTAAAATCATCACCATTTCAAATCAATCAATCAGCCTGTTAGATACTAGTAATCATTTGACCTCATAAAATTAATAGATTAGGTATTAAGTCATCGTTTGATCGATACTTTTTATACTACTTGAACGATACGTGCGCTTGCGTTATACGCGTGTGATTACGCACCGGTCAAGTTTTTGACGCCGTTGCCGGGGACTTATTTATCTTTCACTATTAGTTTTGGGGTTAGATACGTTACTTGTATCTATTTTCTTTTTTCTTATTGTTTTTGTTTTATTTTGTTTCAGGTTCTCAGACACTACATGAGACGAACCAGAAGCTTTGAACTCCGACCACTTGACCCAGAGATTGAAAGAACCATCAGACAGTTGAGAAGGAAAAGACGAGAAGGCCAAGAAGCAATCATTAGCATGGAACCTGAACCTTTGAACGTTGCACCACCGATTCCCATTCGAGACAGAACCATTCTGGTGGTTGACGGACTCATTTCCTGTATTGTACTTCCTCCCTTACCAGCAAATGCAACTGAAGATCCTAATGATTCAGAAGTCAGTACAGTTTGGGGGAAATGCAACTGAAGATCCTAATGCCCACATCAGCAACTTCTTGGAAGTTTGCGGTACTTTCAATTATAACCGAGCAGCTGAAGAAGCTATGAGACTACGAGTTTTTCCATATTCCCTGAAATACAGAGCTAAAGCTTGGCTACATTCGTTACCAGCAAGTTCCATCACAACTTGGAACACTCTAGCCACCAAATTCCTTGCAAAGTACTTTCCACCAGCCAAAACTGCAAAGTTGAGGAATGACATCACATCCTCCGTGCAACAAGATTCAGAATCCTTTGCGAAGCTTGGGAAAGATTCAAAGATTTACTCCGGAAATGTCCTCTTCATGAGATCGCAAAGTGGCTACAAGTCCAAACCTTCTACAATGGACTTTCTGGAATAATGAGAACCACAATTGATGCTGCTGCTGGAGGAGCTTTGATGGCAAAAGGAGAAGATCAGGCCTGGGACTTAATTGAAGAAATGGCCAACAACAATTCTTTATGGCCAACAGAAATGAGCATGATCCAAACAATTGCAGGAATTTATGAAGTTTGAGCCAACACAACACTGAATTCCAAGCTGGATGTGATTTGCAAAAATCTGGAAACTCTTAACATGAAAGTTAATGGTGGATCCACAAGTTTACCATATGGAGGAGCACCAGAACCAAACCAACTTGAAGAAACGGTGAATTATGTCAACAATTTCAACAGACAGAGGAACAATCCATATTCCAACACCTACAACCCATGGTGGAGGAATCATCTGAATTTTTCATGGAGCAACAATTCAGGGCAAAAGAACAATCCACCATCGGGATTCCAACAACAGAACTATCCACCATATAGATTCTAGCAACAGAACAAATGCCAGAAGCATGAAAAAAAACCAGGAATAATAGAAGTGATAGCCCAGTTGAAGAAGCAAGAAGCAAAATATGATGCTTTAGCAGCTATGGTTCAAAATCAAGTAGCATTGAATCAAATCCATTCAGCCTCTATTAAAGCACTGGAAAATCAAATGGGACAATTGGTCAATGCTCAGAGTTACAGACCGCCAGGTACCCTTCCTAGCAACACAAAGCCAAATCCAAGGAACATGGGAAATGAACAATGTCATGCCATCATGTTAAAAACGGTACTGAAATCAACAAAGATGTTGGAATCAAGGCAACAATTGAAGATATTCCAAAAGAAACAAAGCAACAGATGGAGGAAAAAGAAGCAAAGGAAAAAGAACAGATCACTCAACCTCCACATTTTCCTCAGCATCTTCAGAAAAACAAACTGGACAAGTAGTTTGCTCGTTTCCTGGAGGTGTTCAAAAAGCTGCACATCAACATTCCATTTGCAGAAGCCTTGGAACAAATGCCCAGCTATGTCAAATTCATGAAAGACATTCTTTCACGAAAACGAAGATTGGAGACTACGAGACAATAACATTGACGGAAGAATGCAGTGCCATCATTCAGAGGAAACTTCCCCCGAAGTTGAAAGATCCTGGCAGTTTCACCATTCCATGCATCATAGGAGAACATAACTTTGGTAAGGCTTTATGTGATTTAGGTGCAAGTGTTAACTTGATGCCTTTTTCTATTTTCAGGAAACTGCAGATTGGAGAAACAATGCCCACTTCAGTCTCTCTACAACTTACTGATAGAACACTCGTATTTCCAAGAGGCGTAGTTGAAGATGTGCTGGTCAAAGTTGACAAATTCATTTTCCCAGCAGATTTTATTGTCCTTGATATGGAGGAAGACGCAGACGTGCCAATTATCCTTGGGAGACCGTTTTTGGCTACAGGTCGAACCATTATTGATGTACAAAAAGGAGAATTAACCATGAGGGTACATGACTAAGAAGTAACATTCAATGTTTTCAAGGCCATGAATTTCCCAGAAGATGAAAAGAATGAGGAGTGTTTCAGACTTGATATGATAAATAGTGTCATCCAGACCTCTAATGCAATGCAAAATTCTACTGACAAACTTAAAACATGTCAATTGCCTGTGGAGCCTGAAGATAAAGCGTCTTTTACACTGAAAAAGTCAATTCTTGTACTACAAGCAACATAAGAGAAAAAGTTCCACAAGCTCAACGAATTGGAGGAATTTCACAATCAATATTTTGAGGATGCCAAATTGTACAAAGAAAAGGCCAAGAAGAGACATGATGAGAAGTTAGTGCTCATACAACTGGAACAAGGGCAGAAGTTACTGTTAAACAAATCAAGGGTGAAATTCTTCCCATGGAAGCCAAAATAACGGTGGTTATGTCCATTTGTGATACCAAGGTTTTACTAGACAGAGCCGTTGAGATATATGATCCCGACTCCAACAAAACATTCAAGGTTAAAAACAAGCGTGTTAAACAATACTAGGGAGAATCATTTGAGCGACAAAAAAATGTGTTACACTTTCAGATCCAGCCTAATGTTCGAGAAGTCACGTCTAGCTGACGACTTTAAACTTAGCGCTAGTGGAGAGGCAACCCATGCAATTTGTGTATATATTATGATTTGGTGTGATTTAATTTTGTGTGTTTAGTTTTTTCAGATTAAGACATTTCAGGATGGAAGAAATTCTCGAAAATCTTCACAAGCAATTTCCTTCTCTCCCTCAAAACTCTCTGATGAAAGTCTACAAAGCTCGCTTAGAACGGATGAGAATACTGATGATCCATGATATTCCTAATGACATTCGTTAGGTAATCAAAGCACGGGTCCGATTAGCAGGTGAGTATTCTGATTCTTGTAATTATTATTTGTCTGGATTTAGAAGAAGCACCTATGCAAAGAAACGTAGAGCTAAGCAAATGGGTGTTTGTTACAAATGTGCACGCTGGAATTGCAATACTCGTTGTCGTTCTTTAGGAATTGTGTCTGATAATCGCGAAGACAAAATTAAATTCATTAGGGATGGCTTGAGTAAGGAGTCTTTAGATGATATATCTTCGACTCCTGAGACACATCCCAGTGGATATGTTCATATAGCCATTCACAAATTACATACACAATTCCAAAAAGAAAGACAACAGTTAAGTCTCGGGAATCTGACTCAAAAAGACCCTATTTGCCAATTTATAAGAAAATCGGATGGGAAGCTTGTCCCTGACGCATAGACGTCATTCAAGCCGCTACATTTCTTGTACATATTATATCTCTGTGTCTTTTCCTAATAATTGTAATTTATTTTGTTATTTTCTTTTATTTTCTCCGACATGATCCAGACATTTTTGACTATCACGGTTTATTTTAATATTTTGCTACTAATCATCATTTGGAAGATACTTGTGCTATTATTACTCACTATTTTTCAGGTTTTATAAATTCAATTCATCATTACACTTTTGAAGACATCCAGAGTAAAACATGGAAGCCATTTCAAGAAGACGAGTTGAAAAAATCGATGTGTTTTGCGGTACTAGTATTGGAGTTAAACCACAATACGTAGAGGCAGCACATGAATTGGGTCGAGTCTTAGCTGCAAGGAATATGCACTTAGTATATGGCGGATGCAATCTTGGACTTATGAGGATTGTTTCAAAAGCTGTACATGAGGGAGACAGTCAAGTTTTGGGAATCATTCCAAAACCCTTGGCAGAGGCAAATCTTATTGGACCATCAAACGGAGAAGACCTAATTGTGCCAGGTGTAGGCACTGCATTTTTACACATAAGTCCCTATGATGAGTCTCATTTTGGAGACACTACCTTTTAAGTCACGGAGGTCACGGGAAACGGACATCGGAAGGGGAAATTCAGAATAAACAAGGTTCACTGTTTTCGTTGGTGCTACGTTCGTGTTTACGTTCGAACGTCAAACGGATTGCGGGCGTTCGTGCCGCGTTCGAGTAAGCGTTCGAACGGTGTCGGTAATTCTGGTTTTGCTGCTAGCCTCACATCCAGCCCAATTAGCCCCAAAAGGCCACCTTTACGGCAGTACTAGTCGCCGCGCCCCTTTATTTTCTGTTTATGTATTGCATTCCATTTTGCCTTATCATGCATCAGGTCCGTGTCCGTTCGAACGCGTTCATAAACGCAACTCGAACGCGCATACATTTTGCCTATCATGCATCAGGTCCGTGTCCGTTCGAACGCGTTAACAAACGCAACTCGAACGCGCATACATTTTGCCTTATCATGCATCAGGTCTCATTTCCGTTCGAACGCGTTATCAAACGCTACACGAACGCGCGCATTCTGTCTCATTTCCGTTCGAACGCGTTATCAAACGCTACACGAACGCGAACCTTCTGTTTACCGTTCGAACGCGTTTACGAACGCTACCGAACGCGCACACACACTGAACTGAGTCTGTCTTATCATATTCATGCATAATTGCCTCTTGGTTGATCTTTCTTGTGTTATATAGCCAACCACATTATTTGTATCCCTGCATTTATCCATTCTATGTGTTCTCAGGATTGTATTCAATCATGATTATATTGTTCTTAGTTTTCCATATCATAGGATTGAAATATGTTCATGAGATTGCCATGTGATGTTGCATGTTGTGATGAACTTGTTGATGTATGCATATGAATTTAGAAGCATGATACTATTGGAAATAAGTGTTACTTAAGCTTAGTGAAATTATTACATGAATCCTTTCATTACAAGTGACATAAGTAAGGGACCATTCTGAACCCAACGGTTTGAGGTATTCCCTTGCGAGGGGTGAGTGCGGCCTTAAATCTTTGTCCCGGTTCACACCGGGTGGCGACTCCATGTTATGTAATCCTTCCCAATTAGGCCGCGAGCCTAGGAACGGCGTCGCTCAGTTTCTGTGTCCCACAGTCTGGCGACTCCACTGGGGATAAGAGAATTGGCCCCGAAATATTGACTTGTGATGTTTGGATTTGTGTTTTAATTGACCGTGTCTATAGTGGACAAAGTAAGGGTTTAATTAAAGGCATTTTTGGGCTAGGCAATGGTTTGGTGTCTTCCTTCATTCACTACCTTTCTAGAAGGAAAAGCTGTGAAGGCACCTAGATAGCCATCTACTCGTAGCCTTTTGTGATGGACTAATTTGGAGGACTCGTTGTTTATTCCTGACACCAAGCGATAAGAGCCTAAGAGGCTTGGGTATTTAAGTGAGCCTCTCTCCACCTTCCCTCTGGGGAATCTACAACGGGAAATCCATTTGACAGTCCGTCACACACCATAGCTCATTGGTACGTACCTTAGTGTATAAAAAAGGGTGCGCTCACTTGGTTGCTCGAACCCTTGAGTGGGGAGACCTAGTTGTGGGCCATCCTTCGCCGGTGAGAGCCTTTGTCTATACTCTTACTAACCCACCTATAGACCGGGTTGGCTAAAGTAACAATTATTTCCTTGAATATGTGCTTGTGGACCATCCTCATTTGGATGCAGTTGGACTATTGTCAGAAATGCGGGCTTGTTGGGCCATTTAAACTGGGGCAAGTTCGTACCTTATGACCATTAGGCCAAAAGCTTCTGAAATGTTGATGAGCCATTGTAGAAATTATTGTTGTATGTTTGCATTATCTTTCTTTGTGCTTGTGTTCGGAACATTACCATTTGGATTTAGTTGGACTCCTTGTCATGAGATGTGAACTCGTTGGGCCATTTAAACTGGGACGAGTCCACTCCTATGGCAGTTAGCCCAAAAACTTCTAAAATGATGATGGGCCGATTTGTGTGCAAATTTTAAAGAGTTGATATATTTCTTGTATCACATGTATCACATGCACCTCATGCATACATGCACCATGTTAACTCCCTTTTGATTTAAAAGCCATCATAGATGCATGTTGGTTAGGGAAGATGACAGACTTGTCAAAAGACCAAGCAGCCACCAAGAATACTGGCAGAAGACCTAGCTCAATGGGATAGGAAACCCAATCATGCATGCATGCATACACGTAACACATTTTTGCATCCCTTTTGTGTTTGTTCTGTTTTGTAATAACAGGTTTCAGAAGAGAAAAAGAGAAAGCGGCAAAGATAAGACAACCAGAATCAGTAACATATGAGTAGTAGTTTTGGGGATGAGTCCCAGGGTCGAGGCCCACATCGTCAGAGTGTTGGAATGAATCCCGGGGTTGAGGCCCATGTCAGCAATTTCAGAAATGAGTCACAGGGGCGAGGCCCGTATCTGTATCAGTCTAGGGGCGAGGCCCATATCAATATCAGTCTGGGGGCGAGGCCCATATCAATATCAGTTCAGGGGCGAGGCCCACATCAGCAGAATTTTGGAATGGATCCAGGGAATGAATCCCAGGGCCGAGGCCCGCATCAGCAGAATTTTGGAATGGATCCAGGGAATGAATCCCAGGGCCGAGGCCCGCATCAGCAGAATTTTGGAATGAATCCGAGGGTCGAGGCCCACATTAGCATCAATCTAGGGGCGAGGCCCATGTCAGTAGCAGTTGGGGCCGAGGCCCACTTCAACATCAGTTTGGGGAATGAGTCCCAGGGTCGAGGCCCACATTACATCAGTATCAGTCTTGCCGGGTATGGCATTCTGGGGGCGAGGCCCACATTACATCAGATCAGTTCTGCCGAGAATGGCACTCCGAGAATAGAGATATAGTCCGGGAATGGACAGCTCGAGAATGAACAAGCCGAGAATGGCAATCCAAGAATGGAGCAGAGTTCAAGAATGAACAAGTCGGAAATGACACTCCGAGAATAGAGATATGGTCCGGGAATGGACAGTTCAAGAATGAACAAGCCGGGAATGGCACTCCAAGAATGGAAGCACGGTTCGGGAATGAACCACCTCACAGTAACGGTCCGGGAATGGACCACCTTACAGTAACAGTTCAGGAATAAAGCCTGCATCTAGTTCGGTTCAGGAAGAAAGCCTGCATCCAGCTCAGTACGGGAATAAAGCCCACATTCAGTACAGTTCGGGGACAAAGCCCACAGTTAACACAGTCAGGGAACAAAGCCCAGAGGAAGAAAGCCTCATATCAGTATAAGTTTGAGAACAAAGCTCAAGGGGAAGAAAGCCTCATATCAGTATAAGTTCGGGAATAAAGCCCCGAGGAATAAAGCCTCATATCAACACAGTTCGGGAAAAAAGCTCAAGAGGAAGAAAGCCTCATATCAGTATAGTTTGAGAACAAAGGTCAAGGGGAAGAAAGCCTCATATCAGTATAATTTGAGAACAAAGCTCAAGAGGAAGAAAGCCTCATATCAGTATAAGTTCGGGAATAAAGCCCCGAGGAATAAAGCCTCATATCAACACAGTTCGGGAAAAAAGCTCAAGAGGAAGAAAGCCTCATATCAGTATAGTTTGAGAACAAAGGTCAAGGGGAAGAAAGCCTCATATCAGTATAATTTGAGAACAAAGCTCAAGGGGAAGAAAGCCTCATGCCAGTTCAGTTCGGGAATAAAGCCCACAGTCTAAACAATCATGGAATAAAGCCCTATCTCTACACAGTCAGCAGTTCGAGAATAAAGCTCGGGAGGAATAAAGCCTCATCTCAATACAATTCAGGAAGGAACAGGCCGAAAATGGCACTCTAAAAATAGAGCACGGTCGGGAATGAACCAGGGGTCGCAGCATCTCACCACCAAATCAACTCAACTCGACACATGGTAAGTCAAGTGGCAGCTGGCGAGCCAGGTAAGTAGAAATGCATTGCATAACTTTGATAGGATTGTCACTGTTGCACATTACACAAGTCCCATCAAAGTGGGGGCGACTGTAGGCACTGCATTTTTACACATAAGTCCCTATGATGAGTCTCATTTTGGAGACACTACCTTTTAAGTCACGGAGGTCACGGGAAACGGACATCGGAAGGGGAAATTCAGAATAAACAAGGTTCACTGTTTTCGTTGGTGCTACGTTCGTGTTTACGTTCGAACGTCAAACGGATTGCGGGAGTTCGTGCCGCGTTCGAGTAAGCGTTCGAACGGTGTCGGTAATTCTGGTTTTGCTGCTAGCCTCACATCCAGCCCAATTAGCCCCAAAAGGCCACCTTTACGGCAGTACTTCGCCGCGCCCCTTTATTTTCTGTTTATGTATTGCATTCCATTTTGCCTTATCATGCATCAGGTCCGTGTCCGTTCGAACGCGTTCATAAACGCAACTCGAACGCGCATACATTTTGCCTTATCATGCATCAGGTCCGTGTCCGTTCGAACGCGTTAACAAACGCAACTCGAACGCGCATACATTTTGCCTTATCATGCATCAGGTCTCATTTCCGTTCGAACGCGTTATCAAACGCTACACGAACGCGCGCATTCTGTCTCATTTCCGTTCGAACGCGTTATCAAACGCTACACGAACGCGAACCTTCTGTTTACCGTTCGAACGCGTTTACGAACGCTACACGAACGCGCACACACTGAACTGAGTCTGTCTTATCATATTCATGCATAATTGCCTCTTGGTTGATCTTTCTTGTGTTATATAGCCAACCACATTATTTGTATCCCTGCATTTATCCATTCTATGTGTTCTCAGGATTGTATTCAATCATGATTATGTTGTTCTTAGTTTCCATATCATAGGATTGAAATATGTTCATGAGATTGCCATGTGATGTTGCATGTTGTGATGAACTTGTTGATGTATGCATATGAATTTAGAAGCATGATACTATTGGAAATAAGTGTTACTTAAGCTTAGTTAAATTATTACATGAATCCTTTCATTACAAGTGACATAAGTAAGGGACCATTCCGAACCCAACGGTTTGAGGTCTTCCCTTGCGAGGGGTGAGTGCGGCCTTAAATCTTTGTCCCGGTTCACACCGGGTGGCGACTCCATGTTATGTAATCCTTCCCAATTAGGCCGCGAGCCTAGGAACGGCGTCGCTCAGTTTCTGTGTCCCACACCAGGTATGTCTGAACGACTGGTAGAAATGATTAACCGTGCTGATGCTTTTATTGCTTTGCCAGGTGGCTTGGGTACATTGGAGGAAATTTTTACAGTATTATCTTGGGCAAACTTGAACATACACCAGAAACTGCTTGGACTGTACAACGTTGAAGGATTTTATGATTTTCTTTGTGTGTTTCTTGATGATGTCCGGAGAAATGGGTTCGTGTCAAAACCTATGAAAGAACTCATATTTACTGCCAGAACTGCTCCGGATCTTATTGACCAAATCTTAGCCTATGAATCACAAGTTGACCCTAACCTTTCAAAGATAAATTGGTCCGAGGACGATCGTGGTAAGAGGCGTCGGATTAATCTGGATCTTAACCTTTAACTTTTCTTGTAGAATTTCAATTAACCAGGTATTATCTTCTAAACTCTTCTTCTACAGTTTAAGACATTAGGGACAATGTCTCATTTAGGTTTGGGGGAGGAAATTAGTTTATCAGTATCTTGTTTTAGTTATGTGTGTTTTTTATTTTTAGTCCAAAAGTTTTCGAAAAATACAAAAAAAAAATTGAATTTTTTTCAAAAATTACAAAAATATTTTGCGCTTTTGTGTTTTTATTTTGACTAAAAAATGTGAAATTGGTAAGAGATAGCTGAGTAAGGAGTTTCCACTCCTGAGACGTATTTCAAACCTATTTCCGAAACAAGTTAATTTTTGTTTATTTCCTTTTGAATTATTTAATTTGTAAATTCTCCATAAAACTGATTAAAATGGATCTTCATATACTCAGTTGACAGGTATTATCAGCATACATTGTAACATACAAACATGAGTTGTAATTGAAAAGTTTGAAATATTCAGTGCTCTAGTTTAATTGGAGGAAGCATCTATAAAAAGCGATGGAGTAAAAAAAAAAGTCTGAGGTCCGAGTTATTAAGTCTGTAAGGGTGTTTTAACACCTAGTGCCCTAAAACCAACTAGTTTGGGAGTCACTGGCCCAAAGCTCGCTACATGGATCAAGGATGTTGCAAAAATATATATATCTGAAGTCTGAGTTATTAAGTCTGTAGGGGTGTCTTAACACCTGGTGCCCTAAAGCCGACTGGTTTGGGAGCCACCGACCCAACACTCGCTACATAGATGGAAGATATTGTATATAAATAAAAAAAAATCAAAAATCAAAGAAAAAAATCAGAAAATTCAGAAAAATTATTCCATTGCTGCAAAAAGATGTGAATTCTGATAAAACTTTAGAACAAAAATATTACTCTCTTATCAAATGCACTTGTGACTGTTGTGGGCAAAAATGAGTTGATTAATATTTTGTCGGCTGTGCATATGGAGAATGGTAAATATAATCGGAGAATTTATTTTTTCAGTAATTTAGAAAGAAAGAAAACAACTAGTAACTTGGAGTAGAAGTTTCACCTGATTAGTCACTAACTTCTTTATTCTATTTTCTCTTGAATTTTTTGCTTTTGTGTGCATTAGTTTTATTATCTTTTTACTTTTGTAAAACGTTTGTGGGTATCGTTGATATAAGCCCTCACGAGACTATAACTCGTCCACTAGGGACACCTGGGGGTTTAAAGGCTTGTTGCATATGCTAAATGCAACCGTGATCCCTACGAAAGTGGCTTAGTTTAATTTTAATTGTTTCTTGTATTTTATTTTATTTTTTTGCTCGAGTACTAGCAAAATGTTAGGTTTGGGGGTGTGATGAGCGGAAAATATATCAATATTTAACGCCCATTTTACTTAATATTTTGTTTAGTTTCTCTGGTTTGATTAACGTTTTGATGTGTTTTAGTTTATTTTGCAGATAAAATAATATTGGGACACAATGAAATCATTTAGGACGAAATGTGGGTCAAATAAGGGCAAAAATTGGACTTGACATATTAATTTTGGAGATTGGAAACTTGAAAGGGCGTTTTAACGAAGTGCAGTTTTGGAAATTCCAGTTTTGCGCATCTGTTGTATTTTGGGCATAAATTTTTACTCCGATATCGGATTGAGCTGATTCAAGTTCCAGATTAAAGAAGACTCAAAGATCTACAACTTTGAAAGACAAAATAATTCTGAATATTTCATGCCCGAAATTGATGAACCATCCAGAAGTGTGTTGTGTGTAATTATTAAAGTCATTATCAATCATTTTCAAAGCAAAAAATAAATTAATAAATAAATAATAAAAATTATCAAATCACCACCAAACATGATAAGAAATTAGTGGAATAATTAATAATGGATTTGGTGAAGCAATTAGTGGAGCAATTAATAATGGATTTGGTGGATGATTTGATGGAGGCAAAATTTTGCCTATAAATACCAAGCCATTTCATTTGTAAATCCATACTTTCTTCTAAGGAATTCCTTAAGAATACTAAGAAGATTATATCTTGTTTGTTTATAATATATAAACTAGTTAAAACCTGACTTAACGAGGATACCGCCATATTGGTCGGTTGGTAATTATTTAATTGGTTTTAACCTGACTAAACTGGATACCACCTGATTGGTCGGTTGGTAATTAATTATTAATTTCACTTAATCTAGATAACGCTTATATGGCTGGTTGGTAATTATCATGCAAAGTTAATATATTATATTAAAGGAGATATCTAAAATAGAAGTAATAAAAGTGGAACCTTTTACCTCAATATTTTCTTTTATTGTACTTTTACTTTATTTACTTTTCAGCAATTTACTTTCAGTATTTACTTTTTAGCAATTTACTTTCAGCATTTATTTTTCAGTAATTTACTTTCAGCATTTACTTTTCAGCATTTAATTTTCAGTATTTAATTTCAGCATTTACTTTCCGTCATTTACTTTTCAGCAATTTACTTTTCAGCATTTACTTTATGTCTTTTATTTTATTTAAGTTTTTACTAGCCCTAGTTATATGTCGTAACTAAGTTAGTTATCTGGGATTGTGATGAATTCTAATATCACCGGTTTATAAGGGGTTATTTTATAGTTTGGGTAATTCAAAGGTTTACTTATTAAGTCTTAAGCTTAATGCGTCTTATTAATTGGCCATTAATAAGATTGATATGGTAAATCTAAAATAAACTTGACAAATGAATTTTAGGTTTCAGCCTTAAACTTAATAGCCCACGATCTTCCTTGAGGATAGATAAACCTTTAATAGATTTCCTTACAGGATAGACATATACCTGTCGGGCGGGGGTAGCCATAATTGGAACTTAAACTTAATGAATCCAGATAATTTGGTTGACATAGACATATGGTTCAATTGGGTTATACTGGGTATTTGTGTCTGACCATCGACAAAGGCTTTCGCATAATTTAGTGTTCTAGGTTAGTAAACCGATATATTACACAAAAATGAAATAACCACTTCATCTTTAAAATGATATTGGAAGATTCACAACCCTAGATAGTTTCCTAATATTGAATTTTCTTAAACCTACTTTCGTGTAATTTTATTTACTTGTTTTTAAATTTAAAATCAACATCATTTCAAATCAATCAATCAACCTGTTAGATACTAGTAATCATTTGACCTCATAAAATTAATAGATTAGGTATTAAGTTTTCGTGGGATCGATACTTTTTATACTACTTGAACGATACGTGCGCTTGCGTTATACACGTGTGATTACGCACCAGTCATGTACCTCCAAGTTATAATGCTTTAAGAAGTACTTTACTTACACAAGAGAAATCAAATATGGAAAGATTGTTAGAACCAATTAAATTCAGTTGGAGGGAAAATGGTGTAAGCATCGTAAGTGATGGATGAAGTGATTCACAAAGGAGGCCACTGATTAATTTTATTGTTATTAGTGATAGTGGTCCAATGTTTCTTAAGGCTGTTGATTGCTCGAATAATGTAAAGGACAAGTATTTCATTGTTGAGTTGATGAAAGAAGTTATAAATGAAGTTGTACATGATAATATTCTCCAAGTGATCGCTGATAATGCTAGAAATTGTAAAGGTGCGGGAGAAATTATTGAAGGGTTGTTTCCACACATATATTGGACACCATGTGTTGTTCATACTCTCAATCTTGCATTGAAAAATATTTGTGCAGCAAAAAATATCGAAAGTAATTGGGACACCTATAAAGAATGTAGTTGGATCACTGATATTCATGGAGATGCCATGCAAATCAAGAATTTCATTATGAACCATTCTATGAGATTGGCAATTTTCAATAGATTTGTTCATTTGAAATTACTTTCAGTTGCAGAAACAATATTTGCATCGGTGATTGTGATGCTTAAGAGGTTTAAGCATATTAAGCGTGGTCTCCAATCAATGGTGATTAGTGAAGCATGGTCTTCTTACCGTGAGGATGATCTAAACAAAGCTAAGTTTGTAAAAGATAAGATTCTTGATGATTTTTGGTGGGGTCAGATTGATTATATTCTCTCTTTTACTGAACCAATATATGACATGATTAGAGTTTATGACACAGATAAACCATGTCTCCATTTGGTATATGAGATGTGAGATTCTATGATTGAAAAGGTGAAAAATGCTATATATAAGCAAGAAGGGAAAAGATTAAATGGGTCATCTTCTTTTTGGGACGTGGTTTACATAATTTTAATTGATCGTTGGACAAAGAATAATACACCTCTTCATTGTTTGACTCATTCATTAAATCCAAGGTAATATTTATTTCTATTATTTACGTTCAATTATTTTTTACGAATGAAAAAATCTAACATAATAAATATATTTTTATAAATTGAAGGTATTATAGTGTTAGATGGTCGAGTGAAGATTCATCTAGGGTTCCTTCACATAAAGATGCAGAGATCTCTAGAGAGAGAACTAAATGCTTCAAAAGATTTTTTCCAGACTTAGAAGATCGCACAAAAGTCAATACTGAATTTGCTAATTTCTCACTTAAAATGGGAGACTTTGCAGATTCGGATTCTCTTCATAATAGGTAGAATTTCAATTATTTGAATTGTGTTTGGAAATTAATAAACATATTTATATATATATAAATATGTGTAAATAGGTATAATATGGAAGCTAAGTGTTGGTGGGCTATTCATGGTGTAAGTGCTCATTTGCTTCAAAAAAATCGCTTTCAAATTACTTGGACAACCATCTTCTTCATATTGTTATGAAAGAAATTGGAGTACATATTCATTTGTCAACTCGATGAGAATGAGTAAATTAACTCCAAAACGTGCAGAAGATTTGGTTTTTGTTCATAATAATCTTCGACTTTTATTACGAAGAAACCCACAATATTATGTTGAACAAACTAAGATGTGGGATTTAAGTGGAGATGAATTTGGCTCTTTTGAAGATGTTGGAATACTTGAAATTGCCAACCTTTCACTTGATGAACCTGAGATGGAGGCCATGTATTTCATATTGAATGATGTGGATGGTGATAAAAAATAAGATGATGAGTTGCAAGTAATTGGATCCAATTAATTATAATATGTTGATTAATATTTAGTTTAAATTATTCTATTATTTGTTTTCTCAAATTTATGATGAAGCTGCATGGAACTTTTATTTAGATACAATATTATTACATTATGGATTAAATATTAAATAATTACATTATTTAAATTCAAACTTAATTTTTTCTTTCAGTTTCATTAATTTTGCAGTTGTTCTCATGTTCACATACATATTTTTATTCTAAATTTTAAATTACTACATTATTCATTTTTTTTTTATTTAATGTTTCCCCCAACGTTTCGTGTCCTAATATTTTTAAAAAAGACGTTTCCCATTTTCGTTTCGTGTCGTATCGCGTTTCCCGTTTCCGTTTCCATGCAACCTAGGTTCATAGAGAACTATTTTGATTTTGCAATGTGATGTATTGCTCACGGCTTATGATTAAAAAATGCAGTGTATAATCAAATTTTCAGCAATGCAGTGCAGCACCAGATTTTGATAGAGGCAAATTTTAGCCCACTACACACGCGCAATAACGGGATTGTTGTAGTTCTGATTTTTGGTGGAAAAATTTAAGATTACAGATTACTCGTTTAAGACTGTATTAGAGCTGATTTTGTTACCCAAAATCAGTCATGCACACTGCAGCAAAAAAAATATGCACTACAGTTTACGCAGGAAGCTACTGTTTGGGGCTATTTTTTTTTTTTTTTTTTTTGGCTATTTTGGTGGTGCGGAAACTGTCTAGCGGTGCCAAAATATTCCTAATCAGGAACGTTTTGGGACAAACGGGAGCAATTTCCGACGCATAGAAACCTTCCGAAGTGTGTTGGAATTGCTGAACTATAGGGACTGTCCAGAACTTGCTGTTACCGTAAATTCAGGGGCTGACTTGGAGCTGTCCAGTTCGACCAAAGCAAAAAGAAGAGGAAGACAAAAATTTCAAGTTCGATCCCGGGACCTAAATGCAAATTCCATTACACAAGGAGCTTTCCCGTGAAGAATTCGCGCAAAAACTCCTACCTTTTCAACGGTCAAATTATAAATCCGCGTGCTCATTTCGTCGAGGGGAGTTCACTGGTGGTGTTCGTTTCAAGAATTATAGAGATTATAAAACTCCAAAAGTTTCAACAATTATAGAGATTATTTTTTCCACAAGAAGATTTGATGTTTAGAGAGTAAATCAATATGAGACTTTCAATGTTTGATTTATCCGACTAATCATATGCAAGAAATAAAAGTTGCAAATACTAAAGGAATTTTCATAAACAATTAGTTGGCTTTCTAGTTTCAATTTAACATGTATTTGTTAAGAAAATATTATTATGAAAATGATATTAAGGAAATATTATCTCTTTATTATGTAAGATATAATTTCTAAAATCTCTAGGATTTGTGATTTTATTATATATTCTTATTAAGGTTAGTTCTTTCATATTTCAGTTTGATATGTAGCCTATATAAAGGCATCTATCATTGTAAATATAATATATAATAAATTCAAGACTTTCTTTCATTATCTAACATGATGTCAGACACCAGATTCTGACTTTTCAAGTTTCAATCTCTTTGATTCTCCTTGGCGCGTGAGGGATCACGATTACCATAATTATGTGGCCCTCACGCGCCCCCTTACCTATCGCCACCTCACCACATCGCCGCCTTCACTCTACCGCTTTGATGATATTTGACAATACCACTTAAGTTTATCTGACTTAAAGGACATCGTCTTGTCCGATTTTGTGATCCACGCACTGCTCAGATTTTTGTTTGTCCAGCAACCAAACAGCTTCCTTTTCAAATCTCTTGATCACACGCTTGACTTGTAGATCAAGTGATAAATGGTGATGGACTTTCTAAAGTCAACAAGGCCAATGACCACACTATGATTGTTGTTTGCTGCGATCGATGTTCGTTTTATTATCACCCACAGTTGTTGATGTTATTCTTGTTGTCACTACTATTCAGCGTGCTGCTTGTCTTTCAGTTCCAACTCTATGCTGATAATTTTTTATCTTTCTTTCAAAAATCATGTCTTAGTTTTGAGTATTTTCCTTTTACTGTTTTTAAGTCCGACTTTCGCTCTCTCTCAGGCTTCGACTCTCTATCGAGATTTCGCTCCCTCTCGGCTTCGACTCTCTTTCGGGATTTCGCTCCCTCTCATGTTTCATCTCTCTCTCGCTTCGGCAATCTGTCAGGATTTTGCTCCCTCTTGGGCTTCGGCTCTCTGTCGGGATTTTCTTCCCTCTCGGGCTTCGGCTTCCTCTCGGGTTTCGGCTCTCTCAGGCATTGGCTCTCTCACGCTTCGACATCCTATTGGGCTTTGGCTCCCTATTGTGCTTCGGCTCCCCCTTCGGGCTTCGTAGGTTAAAGTTCCTCAATTATCTCACAGTTTTCAGCCCCCAAGTTTCAAGATTTCCAGTTTTAGGACTCCGCTCTTCAATTTCAAGATGCAACCTAAAGCTTGTTCTTTCGTCACCAGCTTGAGTTTGAGGGGGTGTTAAATATTAATATGAAAACAATATTAAGAAAATATTATTATGGAACCAATATTAAGAAAATATTATCTCTTTATTATGTAAGATATAATTTTTAGAATCCATAGGATTTGTGATTTTATTATATATCCTTATTATAATTAGGTCTTTCTTATTTCAATTTAATATGTAGTCTATATAAAGACATTTATCATATAGTGAATTCAATACTTTCTTTTATTTTCTAAGACTATTATAGCCGGACAGTGCAGTCTAATCACAAATCATATTATGAAACTTGCACTCTGAAAAATATTTTACAGCAAAAAAAAAAACTAAACTAATCAAATGGGAACAATATCCTATGATACTTTTGTAGCTAATGTTTCAGCACTATGAATAAAGTCAGGATTGGCAGCATTTTTAAACAAAAGTTGCTAAAATGAAATATTATTGTTACAGGTACTGGTGTAATTTGTTGAGCTTGATTATTTCCCACAGCGTAGTGATAAACATGGGAAACAAGAAAACCAGCTGCTGCTACCAGCCTTTGGACTTGTTTTGGGTGTTTTTGGCTGCTGCTGCTGCTGTATTTCACTCACAGGCTCTTTATCTTGTGGCTTTTGTTCCTGGTACTCACTTGTAGCTTTCTGCTGCTTCTCTGATTCCGCCTTTGCTATTTTCATATTTATAGATTTGTTTGTAGCCTCATCGCATTCAAAACTGAAACGAGACCTACATAAGTGTTAGTACAATTCATTCATGCATATGTATACAGAATTTGCGTAAACTTACACTGGGAATGCAAAAGATTTGGTGCTGTTAACGCTTTCGGCAGAACGGCTAGGGGTTCGGAGATTCTCAGCAGGAAGTGTTTTTTCCTGACAATGATCTTCAGAAGCTGCTTTTGCCTCTGTCACCATATCTTCAGACATTTTGTCCATGTTCTCTGCTTCAGTCACAGGGGCCAAGCTTGGATGAAAATGACTGGACTCATGGGCTTCAGTCTTGGGAAGTTCAGCTTGATCCTCAGGCTTAACAGGTTTAATTGGGTCATCGAGCCTGCCTAATTCTCCAGATTTATACTCTCTTGACAAGCTGCCATTTGCTATGTGAATACTAAACAATGATTCATTTGAAGCAACACTCCATTCCCCTGGATTTGAGGGCCTAGTACCAAAAACTGATGGTGGAATCCGATTAGGGTCATAGCCTCTCAGTTGTGACATCATAAGACTATCAGAAGAATATGTAACTGATGATCTGGGAGCACGGCCTTTAACCTGATCTAGTTCTTGCGAACATTCTATTGAACAAGTTCCTTGATTACTAGATTCAACTTCGTAGTCAGTCATATCAAAATGCTTGCTACTTCCATTCCCAATTTGCAAATCCATAGCCTCAAATGTGGTGTATATTGTTTCCTAAAATGGTACAAAGAAAGTAACCGACTAAAATCAAGCCACGAACAAAATCAATCCCTATTCGATATGGCAACCCAAGAAGCTCTAGCTAATGAAAATTCTGAAGCTAAACTCAGATGATAGAGGCATGCAAGATGCAAAAGACGGGGCGGGTAATAACAAGAGAGGAATTTGGGGTGTGTTGCAAAGGGAGACAAGAGACGGATTTTGGATTTTTTATGTTGTGTAACAAACTAACAGAATCTTCCAGTGTTAAAGAGGCTTAGAGCCATTTCTAACTAACGCGGCAATGGGGAATTGTAATAGTTTGTTTGATTAGTTTTTGTGTGATAAGATAGCTACTGTCCTAAAATAGGTTACTCCAGGTAACCAAATTTAACTGCACAAGTATATTTTGGTTCAGGGTTAGTTCTTTCACTTAAAAAAAAAAAAAACAGTTGGACTTGATGAATGCTTTATATAAATTCAAATTCAAATTTAGCTTTTTTTTTTTTTTACACAATAGATTAAACAAGATTGGCAATATTAGCAAAGATAAGTTGTTCATATCAAATGGCCCAAAATTAGGAGGGTATTAATGTGAATATGTTGAAATTGAGGGTGAGATAAATAAGAAACAGAGGCTAAGTTTATCATGTTATCTTTAAAGGCACTGTTGGTCCATATGTTGTAGTCACCTAATACAGTGAAAATGCTGAGAGTTGCAGACAAAACTGCTTCAATGGAGGGAATTTTAAACTACCAGCTAATGAGCAATAGAGTTCAGATTATTAACTGTAAGCTCTAATAATACCCTTTATCCTTTTAAACTATTTTGTTCCGCATGAAATGATATTAACTCAGATATTTGCTGCATAATTCTTGAAAATTTCAGAGCCCATATAAAACTAGGGTGACTCTTGAATTGAGCTGTGATTTTGTATCATTATTGGTTTTTTGATGGAGGTATGAAGCGTTTTGTGCCCATTTGCCACTTAAGATGTATTCTATATTATTACTGAATTAAATATAGTTGTATGATATCTTGGACTATGAAAATTTAGACATAATGCACATAATTAGCTTATTTTTCTTGAAGAATATAAACAGTGTCGATATCTTTTTAAAATATAAATCCAGCGCTGGATACAATGTCTCCAAGCATCCCATTTTAAAAAAATAAAAGATAATTAGGCCAAAGTCAAGATTTTGATAGTATCATCACTTCATTTGCAGGTAATAATGCTTCAAGATCAAGGCAACATACTGAAGCATCATTTGTTCAAGCATGTTCTTTAGGAGTGACTCAGATTTTCACCTATTCTTTAAATTCCCAATTGCCTAAAATTGTAAGCCAGGAAAAAAATGCAGCAAAGGTTTGTAATATTTTGACATACACACACATCTTATTAGAAATTACTTGAATCAAATTAAATATTTTCATAACTTGTTCAGATTTTTGCAACAAGGAGGAGGAGAATGGCGTATTCGCGGTCAGAAACTTATGTGCTATTAGAACCAGGAGAAGAGGAGAAATTTGTTTCAGAAGAAGAGCTAAAAGCCAAGCTGACATATTGGCTTGAAAATTGGCCAGGCAAGACCCTGCCTCCTGACCTTGCAAGATTTGCAACCATTGAAGAAGCTGTTTCTTTCCTAGTAAGTTCAGTCTGTGAACTGCAACTCCAAGGAGATGTTGGTTCAATCCAGTGGTATGAAGTTCGCTTGGAGTGATTTAAGCATTTGTAACATAAATTGATGAACAATTTTGAACTCAATTTACAAAAGTACCTTTAGCAAAATCACTGACATGACATCTCCTAATATTGCAGACAAATTCAACAGGTTCAGGAATCCATCAACACATCAATCACTAACACTTGATCAGTTTGGAAACAATCCTACATTCTGAACAAGCAATTCTTGAATCTGCAAACATGAACCAACAAATGCTACCAGATCAATACCTTAAAAGGATTAAATTAATGAAGCATTAAATAACAAAATAAAACCTGAATCGAATCCCTTCGTCTTCGAACTTCACCATCTTCATCTCCTCTTATTGCTCTTCATTCTCCCTCATTGGATCTCTCTAAATTATGTATTTTGAGCTCTTTTTGTTGTGTCTTATTCTCCCATTTAGGGTTTTGGACGCATTTATATATTTATAGGGAAATCCTGAAGTCATTATGCATATAGAAAACCGATTCCTTATGATGCTGAAATTCATCCAAGGCGTCGTGATGCCAGCTTCTCTAGACAAATATGTGTGTTCTGCATGCCTGGTGGCGTCGCGACGCCAACTCCTCTGCCACGATGAGTATTCTTGCATATTTTTCTTCCTTGTGTGTTTCCTTTGCACCCTTAAACTCCCAAAACACGTCCATTTGCCACAAGATTCATGCTCTAATGCTTCCTCTCAATAAAACATAAAACAAACTACAAAACACGTCAAATGACATGAAACATAATAAAATAATAAGATAAGAATGTATGAATAAGTTGGTATAAATCACATTTATCAAACACCCATAAACTTAAGATTTTGCTAGTCCCGAGCAAAATACTAAATAAAAACTAAATAAAAGTAAACAAACGAAGGTAACTAAATTAACTAGGCCACTTTGGTAGGGATCACGATTGCATTTAGCGTATGCAGCAAGCCTTTAAACCCTCGGGCGGCCCTAGTGGACAAATTATAGTCTCATAATATTGTCCTCAAAGAATGCCTACTAATGAAATCAGAAAACCTTCAAAGTACTCAATGCAACTTAAATCCAAATTCTTGAATAAATCATCTAAGCAAGACTTACCGTGTGTGCGTGTGTAAGATTTGGTCACAATTCGACTCATAAGTAGGCCAACTCAGTGATTTCGTCTCAAAAATTAGAATCTGATGGGTCTAACCAACTTAGATATCTCAAAAGTGCTCTGTAGTTTCATATTAAGCTCGATATGATATGACTTCTCTTTTTTCATAATCTTTTAACTCACCTACCAATTAAGGTATTATTTTTCCTCATGGTGCTCCTAACACTCTCCAATGGGTAACTTCACGCTCATCGGTTATAGGTGATTTAACTATTTTTTTCAAAGTATTTTTTCTACTATTTTCATTTTTTTTTTCAAAAGATCTCTCTTTTTTCTTTAACCATATCATACATCATAATGAGACAGATATCTAAACAAACAATCATTCATCTTTAAATAATTTCTTCAACTAGTCACTTTGTCAGCCACCTAGGTTCTTACTGCTAGAACATATTTTTAAGTGCTTACGAGTCTAACCTAGATCACATATTCAATGAATCGGATAAAAAAGCAATTGGACACTTATCGTTTCTAAGATTTCACCCTAAAGCAAACAAACTCATCATTAAACTTATGTTTTATTATATATGATAATATTTTTTAATATTTCATAAGTAAAATCACACAAAAAATAAACACAAGCAGTATAGATGCACACACCCCAAACTTAGCAGTTGTATTGTCCCCAATGTAACAAAATAAAAATAATTAATAATAGAGAGTGGAACAACACTACAGTACATGGAATTGATCAGGCTCATGCTGGTTAGAATTTGGTTGTGCGAGTCATGTTACTATCGATGATATCTGTCTAAATAAACAAGTAAATAGCACACAATAAATGAAAATAACAATGAAAAAAATACAAAATACAAAAATAAAAATGTGTTGGTTGCCTCTCAGCTAGCGCTAAGTTTAACATCTTCAGCCATACATAACCACCAAGTGGTCATGGTGGCTTCATTGTAGTGGACCGGGTAGTCTCATATGCTTTCTTATTTATTATCCACTGGTTGTTATGACATGAACAATACTGCTTGGCAGGCTATGGTAATTTATCCATGGATGGTCCCCTAGGGTCCACTGATGGTTTAGTTATGAGCTTCACCCTTAGGTCAGGATTAGGGGTGGCAAAACGAATCAACGAATCGGATTCGTGTCGAATACTAAACGAATCGAATCATAATGTACTAAATTCGAATTTGATTCGTTTATTAAACGAATCCTGATATTAGGCTTCAGATTCGATTCTTTTATAAATGAATATTCGTCTTCGATTCTTTTATTCATTTATATAGAATTAAATGAATCGAATCCAATTTAGTATTCGTTTTATAAATGAATATTCGCATTCGATTCGTTTACACAAAATTAAACAAATCAAATTTTGTATTCGTTTAATAAATAAATATTCATGTTCGATTCGTTATTCGTTTAATTAGTTTTTATGGTATAAGTAGTTAATTACTAAAATAACTTCATGTTAAATACTTTTGTTCAAAAGTTTTAAGGGTAAATTTGTAATATAATTAAACGGATACTAAACGAATTGGATTCAAATTTGATTACTTTAATAAACGAATTCTAAATAAACAAACGAATTGATAATCTCAAATTCGGATTCGATTCGTTTATTAAACGAATCGAATCGAATTGACACATTTATTAAACGAATCCATTTTTCCAAACCTATATTTGCTTTAAAGCGAATCGAATCGAACGAATAAACGAATTCTGACCCAAATTGTCACCCCTATTCAAGATCTATAATTTTTTTGTCAATTTGAAATTTTGGACTGCACATGCAGCAAAATTGGCTCGACCTCTTGTTTAGCTTTCCATGGATCATCTTAGGGCGAGATTGATGCTCACGCCCAAATCACATAGCGACTTACCAAAGTCTCGATTTCCAATAGTGCACGGTATGGTAAAGCTACCAAAATCCTTCAACTTTGGAGGGAGCTTCCTGTGTATGATGGCACTACACTCCCCAGTGAATGCTATTGTTTTAAAATCATCCAGCTTTATCTTTTTTGGATATTATCTCCTTCATAAACTTCACATAGTTGGGCATTTGTTCTAACGCGTCTATGAATGAGATGTTGATATGGATCTTTTTAAAGATATCTAGGAACTTGGTGAACTGATCATCCAACTTCTTTTTTTGAAAGCGCTGGGGATATGGAAAATGTGTCTTCGGGATGAGGGTGGCTTATACGGAATATTTGTTGCACTGTTCTCTTCTTATGTTATAGTTTCCTCCTGAAATTCCGCCACATTATCTTGACTGCCTTGGTCCTTCGGGGTATCTCTAATCTATTTCCCACTCCTGAGGGTGATGGTCTGGCATTGTTCCTTATGATTGACTTCGGTATAACTCAAAAATGCCATTTTCTGTTGATTAACCATGGAAGAAGCAAATTGTCCAATTTTCACTTCTAAAGACTTCATTATTGCCCCCCACATTGCCCATGTATGTTTCAATATTGTTCAGTCTTAACTCATTCTTCTCAAATCTCTTTGAAGTTTTAGTAACAAACGTGCTCATAAGGTCCTCTGCCATGATGAGTATTCTTGTGTATTTTCCTTCTTTGCGTGCTTTCTTTGCATCCTTAAACTCCCAAAACATGTCTATTTGCCCCAAGATCCATGCTCTAATGTTTCATATCAATAAAACATAAAAACAAACTATAAAACATGTAAAATGACACGAAACCTAACAAAATAATAAGTTAATGTTGTAAATTCCTCAAATTCATTAAATATGATATGTATATGTATTTGTATATCTTTGGAATTCCCAAGGGGTGTATGGGAGGTTACAATCCTTGGAGGGTTGCAACCCACCCCAAGGGGTGCCCTATTGGCACCCCTCCATGCCTTATATAAGAAGGCTTTTATTCCAAATGTACACACAGAAAATATACAATTATTTTCAGAGAATAAGGAAAAAAAAGGCACTGTTGTTTTCTTTGTTTTGAGAGATATCCACCATTTTATCCTAGTTCAAACACTTGTGAAGGAGTGCACCTTGAACAAGTAGAATCCAAGTTATCCTGGGAGAACATTGGCAATTCGAGTCCGTAGAGCACCTGTGACGGGGCCAATAAGTTCTTAAGGACAGAGTTTTTCTCGACTTGGACGATTGAATCAGGTTTTTCTGGTTCTTACAGTTAATAATGCATGAAACACTTATCATTTTTGTATTAAAGAGTCATTATATCGGGCGATTTGATAAAAATGTTATTTGTGGTTGGTTGATATTAAATAGAAAACTTATGTGTTGCTGCGTGATTATTAAAAAACTTTGATAATAAGATCGGTACTTTTACTTAAACTTCTGTATGTGGTAGATAATTTCCCTAACTAAGTAATATATGGCTTTGAATGACCGCAAGTAATCCCATAGATGTAGGAGACGTTCATATATCACCAAAGCAGTAAGGACACCATTCTTCTCGAAATTATTATAAAGAATCATTTTGTTTGTGAACAACATCTTGCCAAATTGACCATAAGATCACACGTGGGTGTCTAAATATTTATTATTAATGAGTCAAACTAGAATGTCGATAGGTACCACATGTGTGATTTTATATATATACACATAAGATTGATAATTTGGAGATGAGTTAGCAACAAAATATTTAACACTAATGCATAGTAGAAATGCCCCTATAAAGCATTATTCTTTACAAATTTTGGTGACTTTGTTATTAGTTTTATTAACAGCTAATCATCCTTTTGTATTTAGTAACTGAGACTAGGATATAATCATGATCCGGCAAGTGTAGACTTACTTAATCAAAATATTTATTTTCCATAAAATATATTTTGAGTTTGATTATTCACAATAATGTGAGTGAATAAAGTACTCATATAATTATATATATATTCAGTCTTTGAACTTGGTTTCATTAGCCTACATGGGTGTCTACAATTGACAATATTCAATTATAATTTTCACATTGAATTAGTCAAGGGCCATGTAAAATAATTTATTGAATTCATGCAAAAATAAAATTCAATAAAATCGGCTATCATAATCATTGTGTCAATAATTCAGCTTTGCGATTGATCTTATCCCAGAAATCCAGTATAAACACCTATGTGTAGTGTACCACATCAATAAACGATTTAGTGGCGATAGGTAAATGACTATTTTTCAGTGAAGTTAATAATTAGTTGGAGAATTATGAAAATTCCACTTCTTTAATTTATAATGCAAAGTTCATTTAATAAATATTTCCGTAATTTAAGATATGATACGATTTTAGTTCAATGAGTATTGTGTGCTGAAAATTGTGACTTTAATTATTTGAACGTGCATTAGAGAAGATATGGCGACATTTTTGTTATCATAATTGACCCAGAAAATAAGTAGGGTTCTCGAATTCGAACATGCTGCCAAAAACACACACATATATATATGAAAATCAATTTTTACATGATAAATCAACATGTTGGAAAATCAGTTGGGATGTTGATGGAACACCCATAATTAAGGGTGGTCGTGGTTCGGTTACAGTTAAAAATCGTAACCGAATTGTACAATAGGGTGAACCATAACCGCTCGGTTACGGTTATCTGTTATTTTAAAAATAAAAAAATAATATAAATCAGGATCGATTACAGTTCCGATTCGGTTATGAGTTTATGTAAACCTTAACCGAACCGTGGTAACCGATTCGGTTACGGTTTGTTACGGTTTCGAACTGTAACTGTGGCTGGGTCTACCCATAATGACAATATTTTTGGAGGGGTATGAAGAAATCATTAAGCTTCTAAATGCATGTAATTAAATAGTAATCATTTCAAATGCATATGATTAATCAATACTTCCAAATGCATATGATTAAATAGGAAATTATGCATGTGATGATATAGTAACCCACTCCATCTCATATATATATATTTGCTCATTTAAAAGAGTAATCAATTAAATTTAATTAAGGGAATCTCTAAAAATAATAAGGTATGCAATTGTGTTGTGAAATTTAAATTTATTGCAATGTGTTTGTAAATAAATCTTAGACTAGTAATGCATGTTTGGTTAGATTCTAAGTGGATTATTCATGCATTTGTTCCATGTTATTTTGGGATATTATTCCGAACAAAATATATATAAGGGAAATCTGAAGATTATCGATATTCTTTCAATGTGTCGATTTGTTCCAAAGTCTTCCATCTCTATAATAATAATGTGCTGAAAATTGTGACTTTAATTATTTGAACGTGCAATAGAGAAGATATGGCGACATTTTTTTGTTAGGATATTAGTTGTTGACCCGGAAAATAATTAGGGTTTTTCAAATTCGAACTTGTTGCCAAACACATAAATTTTATATATATATAATTTCTATAATATGGATGTCCGCATGAATTTTTCATGCAGATACAAAATAAAGTCATGGTACTTTCAA